>CP119896.1:0-62500 GCA_029542845.1 Malassezia nana
ACTTAACACTTAACACTTAACACTTAACACTTAACACTTAACACTTAACACTTAACACTTAACACTTAACACTTAACACTTAACACTTAACACTTAACACTAACACTTAACACTTAACATCGAGGAGTTAAATCGTGTCGTCGTGACTTAAATGCGTCTCGGACAAGTCAAGTGGAAGAATTGCTTCAAATTCTTGTGGAATTCATGAACTTGCTCAGTGTGGAGGTAAAAAAATTAGTGCAAAGGCAATCGTCGAATGGAGGTGTGTGCCCGTCGTGCCCGGCGCCACGTCCACTAGTCACGTGCTGGTCTGGCCCGTGGTCTGCGCTCGGTTTTCGGTCTCAGTCTCGGTCTCGGTCTCCGCCTTGGCACGTGACGGCCCTACTCCCCTTCCCTCCGCCCTTCCCTCCCCCCTTCTCTGCCCTCTACTCCCTGCCCCCTACCTCGCCCTCCTTCCCGCCCTCCTTCTTCCCTTATACCTTCAGCTCCATCCTGCCCCCTTTCCGCCCCACTATCCCCTTCTCCTCTTTTTTGCCCTTATCTACCATCTTTCCCACTGCCTCCAGGCTCTTACTATTTGCCCTAGTGGAGGCTACCCATTTCATTCTAATTCGTCCCTTTCCCTCCCTCTCCCCTCCCCAGTCCCTGATTTCGCCCTACCTCCCCTACCCCTCTCCTCCACACTATCTACCTAGCCCCTCCCCACTTGCCTTACCCACGCCCTACCCCTACTCTTCCCTACTTATACCCACCCCACTACATAGTCATCCAACACATCTCTCCGGAGCAAGCCGCGTCCCATCCCACCCTCTTCCTCCCGTGCCCCTTTTCTCCCCCCCCCCTTTCTTCATCATTCCCTCCTCTCTACATGTTCCTCCATCCTACTCCCTCCAACCACCAGCAACTCATCCTCCCTCATCCCTGCCCCCCTCGTCCTTCGCTTTCACATCTCTCCCTTTCCTAGCCATCCAATTATCTTCCAATCCCCCTGGTCCCCCAGCCCTCCTCTCTCCCTTCATCAACCCCAACAGCTGCCCATACCCTTCTCCCCCGCTAAAATCCAACAACAAGTGCCAGTCCCAATCCCCCATCCAGACGAAGCCTGCCCGAGTGGCCCTCCTCCCATTCCGCCAACGCCTGTCCGACTGCGTCCCTCGACACGTGCCAGTGCGCCTGTCGCTTCAACTGGTGCGGTGGCCAGCCCGAGTACAAACGATCAGCGCTTAAGGGCGTACACAGCCACAAGTGGAGGGTTCAGTTCGCGACCTACGCGGAAGCCGCGTGCAGCGCGACAAACTGCGAGAGGCCGCGAAAGTGGCACGTGTGTGACGACTCCACCTTGGTGGGAGTCCCTTCAACAGGGTGCCATAGAGCGACGCAGGCATAGCCTCCGATAGAATCTGAATCTTTCCACAATGGAGGAGTTACATAGTGTGTCGTGAGTTGAATGGGCCTGCGGCCTGAGTCTCAGTCTGGACTCTCCGTCTTGCCACGTGACATCGTACATCCTTGCCTCGGCCCTTGCCTCGGCCCTTCTCGGCGGCCTACTTCTTGCCCTACTCTATCCCCATCTCCATGCCCAGTTTCATGCCTTCTACCTTCCCCTCTATTCTGCCCCTTCTTCAGCATAGTATCCCCTTTTCCTCTTTATTGCCCCTCTCTTCTTTTTTTCCACCATCCTGCTCCGCGTCCCTACCTGCCCTAGTGGAGGCTAGCCAATTCTTTCGAATTCGTCCCTTTCTCTCCCCCTGCCCACGCCCTACTCTTCCCCTACCTTGCCCTTACCTTTTCCGTCCCATCCCCTAATGTTGCCCCACCTGCCCTACCTGATTCTGCCCACGATCTATATTTGTCACATCTTCCCCTACTCAGTCCCTATTTTGGCCCTACCCTCGTCCTGCCCTAGCCCTACCTAGCCGCTCCCCACTTGCCCCACCTACGCCCTGCCCTTCCCTCGTCCTGCCCGTCCCCTCTTCCCTTCAACCCTACCCTCGTCCTGCCCGTCCCCTCCTCCCTTCAACCCTACCCTCGTCCTGCCCGTCCCTCTTCCCTTCAACCCTACCCTACTTGCCCTATGTAGGTACGCCCCTCTTCCCCTACTTATACCCGCCCTACTTGCCCTCTCCTGTACTACCCCACCCACTGCATAGTCATCCAACAAATCTCTCAGGAGGAGGGTGCGTCTCATCCGGCGCTCTTCCTCCAGTGCCCCATTTGTGGCCTCGATGCATCAAGAAATAACCAACACGGTAGCCCCAGCAAGCGCCAGCGCCACAAACTACCTCAACGCTGGGCCCACGCCCATGCTTTCCAGTACTCTCCCTGCGGTGTCCTTTTCACCAGCCATGCAAATGCCATGCTAGCCCACTGCAAGTCTAGGCGGGCTGATGGCAGGCCTATCTGCCGAGGACCCGCAAACAAGATGAGGGATGCCCCTCCTCTAACTCTGGAAGAAGGCGAAGAGGTGGCAACTCACTCTTCCGACTCACATGCTCATGTCCAGCCAGAGTCTCAGGGTCTAGGTCTAGGCCAAGGCCAAGGGGAAGGTCAAGAAGTGGAGGGCCCCCAAGGGGCTGAGGCTCCTGGAGGCCCCGTTGTACCTGGCACCCCCGAGGCACCTGATGGCCTTGATGGCCTTGATGTCCTGGATGACCTAGATGACCTTGATGACTTTGATGTCCTTGATGACTTCGAAGGCATTGACCTTGATGGCCTTGATGGCTCTGATGGTCCTCAAGGTCCTCTTAGCCCTCAAGGTCCGGAGGCTCCTGTCCCTGAAGCTGACCCCGATGGCCCTGCCCCTGATGGCCCTACTGCCCCGAATGACTTCAACGACGCAAACGTCCCTGATAACCGTCAACCTCCCAATGCGGTCGACCACGGAGCCATCCACGCCCTTCCCCCTCCGTCTCTGGGGCCCATCCCACACGTGGCGCCCCCTCCCCAACAGCAAGCTCCCGACCAACAAGAGACAGAGGCCAACCCCAACTACGACAGCCCTGACCAAGACAGGGCACGTAGCAGACACAAAGGGGCCCAGGAGGCCTACCGAGCCCTCACCGCACAACGGATCGAAGCGGTTATCCAACTACTACGACACTATGATCTCGACTGTGCCCAAGGCTTACACGCCCTCTATTTTCAAGTGGTCACCAGGCCCACCATGCAACCCCCACTCCCGACCAGCTGGCAGAGGACCATGCAAAAGGTCCTCGATGGCCTATGTGCCTACCAAAGGTGTCACAACAGCCACGAAGCCGAGCTCATGATCCTCCTGCTCCCCAAGCTGGGCGTGCTCCCAGGTCTCTGGCGCTCCAACGCCAGCCGCCCGAGCCACCAAGACCGAGAAAAAGAACTAGCCCGCTTGGAAGAGTACCCCCTCCCACAGATGAGGGAGCTGATCGAAAAGACCGCAGCCCGTGGAGCACGTGTGATCCTGACAGAGATGGAAACGCCCTGGAGGGACTTGGCCCGTACTGAGGAGGAGCCGGCCCAACCAGAGACTTCCCAGAGGGAGGCTTTCCAGGAGAGGGCCTTCCGGTCCGAGTCCTCCCAGTCCGAGTCCTTCCAGCCCGAGTCCTCCCAGGACGAGTCCATCCAGTCATGGCCACGCGAACAAGACAAAAACCCTCATCAGACCAACCACTCAGACAGAGACACCCAGCTCGAGCTCCAGCAAGACCCCCCATACACGGACCACGGAGACGAATGGCGCCCCGAAGGTGTCACCGACGAACGACTGATCCCCTACAACAAGACCGACAGGATCGAGCGACTGTGCCAAGAAGGCCGGATCCGCGAGGCAACGAGGATCGTAGAAGGCGTCGTGCACAACGAGCCAGGAAAAATTGCATATACGAGCAAGTGCACCACTGGCCACACAAACGATGTGCAAACGAGCGGTTCAAGAAGTAGTGGTACAAAAGTTAGTACCAAGATACGTGTTGGGTCTGGAAAAAATCAAAACAAGAAGTTGATCGAGGAAAAGGAGGTCATCAAGAAGCTGACGATGTATCAGGAACGAGTGGAAGAGCTGTACCAACAGATGATAGCGGAAGTGATAGTACGCTCACAAGATGGGGAACGACGAGCCCTATGGAGAAAAGGGTATAGAGGGCACGAATGTAGACGAAGAGCGCATAGGAACAAGTCACAGCCTCAGGTGGAGCGATCAGGGCGCGACATGCACGAAGAGTCGCAGAGGGCCGCGGCGAGACAAGAGGCACGTGAGCATTGCTTCCACCGGGGTGACACATAAGTATCATCAACTGCCCATGGCAAAAGCATGGATAGTAACCGGCAGAACTGGAATCCGTCCCATTAAGCGCTCTTCGCCATCACGACCGACGCCAATGGGTTCATAAAAACAAAGAAGGAAACACTGCAAAGCAAACTCAAGGCAATACAAAGACCTTGCGAGCCAATCCATCCATGGTCCGTATGTGTGGAATCACCGATGACTTGGATAATCGGTGGTCCCGCAATCTTACCCAATGCAACGGTGGCGCCATACCAGGGTACCATGACTATCCGCAATTTGCTAGGGACAGTTTTTGAGTATAAGGAAGGAAGGGATGCTGCCTGCATGTTGTATCCAGTCATATACACGATACAACCAATGATAAAGCAAGCTGCCGCACCAGCGTTACTAGAATCCGTTTGATCAAAAATTGCAACGGCAACCATTACCAAAATACCACCAAGAATAGATACAGCGAATGAAATAGAGGCTAGAATTGCCTCCGATCTTACAGAGCTGTCCACATTCGATACATCCTTTTCGGCGTCTGATGTAGCAAGCTCTTCGACTTCTTTTCTCTTGTTCAAAAGGTTTTGAATGACCTTTCGGAGATTGTCAGCGAACAAGCTCCCAATAAGAGAAACAAAAAATACAATGGCCTGGAGGCCAGAGATCAAAGTCAGATCATAGTTCCAATACGAGGAAGATCGTAGCAAATACGACATCAGGTAAAAAATATTGGACATTAAAAAGGCGGAAAAGAATAGCAAAACAAGTAAGTAAAGAGGGATAGCCCAGTCTTTGCTGGACCCTGTTTTCACCTCATTGGAATGGTTCTTAGCGATGGAGAAAATATTATACTTGCTGGCCTTTTTCTCTTGCACAAATATGGCTGTCACAAGTGCCACGAGCAGCGCGATGGCTGACGATACAAAAGAGGGTGCATTTTCGGGACTCACCGCAAACTTGCCAATATAGAACGTGAAAAGAGTCAAAACCACACTCAAAAGTGGGCCGATCACCAGAGCCAGTCCCGCAAACGTTCGATAAAGCGATAGAGAAGGCAGGCGTTCTTCCGTAGAGGTGGAGCTGACGATATACGACATGGCAAGAGAAAAAGAACCACTCGATAAGCCACATAACATCCTGCCACCGATGATGGCCCACTCATTGCCGATTCCATGTTCAGCTGCACAAGAATATATAAAATTGCCGATCGCTGAGCAAAAGACAAATGCCACAATAGCCCATTTTATACTGCCTTCCGTGAGAGCCATCAAAGGACCAACAAGAAGAGAGACAAAAAATTGAATCACAGCGGGCAGAAATTGAGCGAGGCTCAAATAAAAGGAGGCTCTAGAGCCTGTTAAGGTCTCAAGATAAGTAAAGACAGTAGGCAACCACAATGTACTGTCGATACCATATTGTAGAGATACCAGATTTAGAAAGAAAAACCGCCGGAAAAGATGAAACCTTTCCATACAGCGGATGACGGTGGACGAAGGTGAAAGCCCAAGCGGGAGTGTGCCGGGCATTTTCCAAGTCAATGATCCATCTAAATTAAAGTTGATTCCTCAGGGACACCATACGTGCCTATTGGTTATCTCTCCGATCTGATAGCGCAAGGTAAGTCATCATTTCTTACTAAAAAGCAAAAGCAAAGCATTCATTCGATGGTCACCAACAGTGTAACTAATGTCGTCAGACTCTTGTGCCTTAGGAACGCAACTCCATGCACGGGTAGAGCGTGGGGTCGTTCGTACAGATTGTTTTTGATGTAAGAGTCAAAATGAGATAAGCTACTTAGATTTACTATGATCCCACCGCTTTGATGTACTGTAAAGAAATGTGAAGGTGAAGGATGGTCAAAACATTCAATACCTTGAACAGTTACTAGTCTAAACAAGTGCTTTTCCAGCACTGGCTATCAAATGCGAGACTTTCTGCATACTAGACAAGTAAATGTATATCTCAACTTTCAACATTATTGTTCTCGACAAGATTTCAACTCAGCGTGTGTTCTACAAGCTCAAACTTTCTGCAGATGACCACAGTTCCAACACGGCAGCTCATCATTCAAGGGCATAACGGGGAAACATGACAAAATAGTGCTTCTCTTCACCAAGATGTGCCCAAAATCATGTTCACAGACCACCCATCAGCTGCTCAGTTCATCGATCCTACATTCATGCAAGTCTCCACACCAGCTGTTTTGCGAGCCGCTCACACTCTTGCGCGCGGTCCCTTACGGTACTGAACTAGCTCATTAGCACCAAAACCGGAAACGGTTGATGCATGCGGAGAATGGGGATGCGTAACTGACTGACCAGCTTGCTACGTTCCATTACTCTGCCTCGGCCGAGTCCTGTTTCAAAGGCATACTGACAGCAACGAATGTGCGTGGATCGAGGACGTTAGCTTGTGGCTCAACAAGCCTGTATATGCTTCACATTCCTGCTCAGGCGTGCTTCATGTTGGAAATTGGCCTCTAAAATTCACGTATGACTGTGGCCTACAAGGCCATAAATGCTGTGAAGACCATGTCCAACCACCACTACACCATGACTGCCCAGGTTGATGTGATGGACAAATCGCTTGGTGCTCTTACAGCCAAAGTAGCATCAGCACACACAAGCTTGTGGAGAAGCTCCTGCTTGAACCAACCCTGCGTCTGGTACATCTTGTGTGACCACCCTGTTTGGGCCAATACGGGTTTTGCTCGCTTGGCGGGAAGGGTATCGACCAGCCAGCTCTGACCCTGGGCAAGTGCCTTGACGCGGATAAACCGAGTGGCCAATACCCAAGTACCTGGTATTTCCCTAATGTATGCACGTACTAGGGCTGCTACGTTGAAAACGTGCTTACTGGCATCCTCTGATTTGCTGTGCTGATAAGAACTACGAACCTGTGAATTAAATTTCACACTGAACGCAGGGTTCGGTTCTTAAAACAGATCCGTCTCACACAGAGTGCGAATTTCTCAAGATATGCCAAGCAACTTAAAAGGCATACGGATAGACATCCATAGGCTACGTTATTACCCTCTATTTCATGAAGCTGGTGTATCTGTACACTTTTTTCGCTGCTCTGGTTTCGGTGGCACTTGCCGCGCCTGCACAAAACAAAACCGAGCACTGCATTAAGCTGGCCGAGAAGGACTTGTCAGTTGATGTTCCGACCTCGCGTGCTGCCCCAGAAGATGTGCCGATCTCCATCCACAAGCTGGAGCAGGCCGCCGCTATCGCTTCGCAGCAGTACTGCTCCATCCAGACTCCTGGCACGCAGGTGGGTGATGCTAAGCTCCTTTGGTCTTCGGGTATGGGCTTCTTCTTCTAGCGCGCATCAATTCTCGAATCGGAGAGCCTAGGTCTCGTTTTGGCATTCGAAGGCACCTCAGTAACGGGTCGTGTGTCTTGGTTTGAAGACTTTGACTTTGTATGGTCGGACCCAGACAGCCGCTACAAAGCCTCCCTTTCGTCAGGCGCCAAGATTCACACTGGTTTCCAGATTGCCTACACGAAGATTGCAGACAAGGCCATGGAACAAGTCAAGTCCTTTATGAAGAAAAAGAACAAGGATAAGGTAACGGTTGTGGGTCACTCGTTGGGAGCTTCCATTGCTGTTCTGTCCGCGTTGCACCTGGAGACGGAGATGCAAGGCAGTGTCGATCAAATCCTTACATTTGGCCAGCCTCGAGTGGACAATGTGCAATTCGCCAGCGATGTGGACAAGCACTTTAAGGACAAGTTCTACTACACCATCAATGGTGCCGACCCTGTTGCCCGCTTGGGTCCTCGTATTCTGGGCTTCCAGCATGCCTCGGGACAGATTTGGATCAACCCTGCGAGCTCAACCAATTGGAAGTTTTACCCGGGACAAGAAAACATCCACGGCTCAATTTCGTCGATTCCGTTGCCGTTGCTTTTCGTCAACCACATTGGCACGTACTTCCACACGCACATCGACCACTATTATGGCTTCTGGGAATGCCCTGCCAAGGCTAGCAAGGACTTGCTTTAAGCAAAGTTGCACACTGATGGGATCATTCGATTATGAGGTATCATCGTGAAACCCACTCTGGAAAATTCCTGCACCTTGTCTGGTACCAAGTGATTGTTTTTTCTTTTTTCTTTTTCTTTTTTTCTCGCATCCAGGATAGGAGTTCAGTATCTTGTTGTAACACCACTGTTCAGTTACTGAAGCACACGTTGTAGCTACGATTCTTCTCATGAAGAACCAATAAATTCCATCTTTTGTGGGACGATAGAGAAAACGATCATGCCTTGAGAATTCCTTCACGATACGGGCGTGCAACCAACTCGTCTTGTTGAGGTACGCCGAGTATATGAACCTGCCGTAACATACAAATAGAGCGTACTAGATTACCATTCTTAAAATGTCACTGAAGAACCGGCTTTAATGAAGAATCCTTAACGTCAAGATGCCGTACATGGATTTCCCACAAAAAGCAGTCCGTTAAAACGTGACTAACACATGTTCCACGGCACTCCCATATCTTGACTGTGTCAGAGCCAAGAATAAATCATGGCAAATACACAGCCACAAAATTCTAAAATGTGCCATGGATAAAGGCTGCCGCAGTTGATGCTATGACCGCTGCAGTGGGCACTGTAGATTGGATGGGCCCCATTCGACCTCGAGAACCTAGCGTGGGTCTCGGCTTAGGTAATTCAGGCAGGGTCCGTGCTCCCCACTCATGCTCTGCAGCTGGGTGGTTCCAAACAAACTGGCGAATAGAACGAAGGCAATATGGTACTGTCCCAGGCTCTTCAATCTACAGAAAATCTTTCGCTCGGTGCTCAAGACTGCACGTACTCTTCTACCACCATGCCACCGTACTATGCCGCTTCTACTCAAAGTTTCATCCAATGCCCGATATGTGGCCTTTCCTACAAAAATTATGCCCAACATTATAATATGAATCACGGACAACGAGTGCAAAATCCAAGATTTAAGCTTCCTTACGGATTTGCAACAAGGCATCACCTCGTCTACTGTGCCTGTGGTGATCTATTCTCCGGCGAACCTCCCATTCCGCCTACCCTCGACAAGCATTGGTCTCGCCTCCATGTTGCGGAAGATGCGAACGGGAACAAAATCCTTGTTCCAGAATGCCGCACCCCATATCATTTGGGACATGATAGCGAGCCATTGACGCTGCCTGAAGGAGTGCAGCTAATTAGTCCTCCGCCTCATTTGCGCCTAGTTGCCGGTTCTTCCAATGACGTTCAGAACCCTTTATTCCGACAGCGAAGCAGAACTCATTATCATACGTCTATTGCTCTTCGCTCATCGATTATGCCCGAACCGAGTCTGACGCAGGCTATTCAGGCCTCGCCCTCAGCGTCGGAGAGGAGCGGTAGCGTGTCACCATCAAGCAGTGAAGTCCTCTCCAGCAGTGAAGCCATCCAATCCAATGAAAGTGCTGTTGCTGGCAATGAAGAGTTATCGCTCCCCATACGCGGAATCATCCATAACCAAAATGGGTCCGACAATGCCAACAGTGAAGCAACTCCTTTCCAAACTCTGGCTGCAAGCAACGCCAGTGTCGCTGAGCAAGCTCAAAATGCGACATCAAGCACCAGCGCTGCCTTGATACAATACCAAAAGGGGATGGATGACACAAGAAGCGGAACCACCCGAGAGTTGAATGCTACAACAAGCGCCAATAGCGTCACGACATCAACACATGATACGGCAGTGCTTCCAAGCCCATTCACAGGCCAATCCAACGGGTCTACAGACTCGCTAAAGAGTCCAGTGACTGTACACGACGTTGTGAATGCTGAATCAAGAGGCATTACGGCTCAAGCAAGCAGTAGGACTTTATCAAATCATTCACCTCCTCTCATGCAGAAGGGAAACGCCTTGCCAAAGGGACCAACAGACCAGTTCAAACAAGTCCTTACGTCCTTGGTTAGCTCTTCTCAAGCGAACCACAGCATCATGTTTACGGAACATACTGGCTTTAGAGCCGACAACGAGGTAACATTGCTTGTCGGTATAGATATACCGTCAATGCAGACAGTGGTGCCGAAAATTCCAAAGCTTCATGCTCCTCATACACCCGTTATGCCTAAGAGCAAACGTGGTCAAAGAAATAAGGTCCTCAACAAGGCAACATTTGGAAAATATCGTTTTAATCCGCTCTTAAACGCGACGTCCTTACCTCAAATCTCGCACTATAACAAACATGCAGTGTCCTTCCCGAAAAGCACGACTAAGGATGCGGGTTATCTACTTTGTCGAATGCCCATGCCATCAGGAAAGTCTGTTATGCCAACGCCGCCCAACCATCGCGTTGATTATCCCGCTCATGCTCAATGCGGAGATATGTCGTATCTATCGAACCATGTCATAATGCCATCCTCGAATATTTCTTTCACGGCAATTCATGCTCATGATACAAGCTCAAGTCGACCGAGTCATGGATCGACACCATCGAGCCATGCTCCTTCCTTCGAAAATCATGCACAAGGAAGTGATCTATCGCGCCAAACGTCAATGCCACAGACCCATGTATCTTCTGCAACAACCCAGTCTCAGAATAAGAACATGTCAAGCCAACTCGGAGATACATCTGCACCATCAAACTATCCAACTTGCATGGCAAGTCATATGCAGTACAGCAGCACATCAAGTCAATTGAATCATGCGTCGGCGCCATTAAACCTTGAGCTTCCTATGACAAGTGATGCACAACAAAATCCTACCCTTTGCATGACAAGCCATGCCCATATTAATGGCCTCTCAAATTCATCAAACCATCCGCTGCCGCCGCCAGGACACGTACCTTCAGTCGCGAGTCATGTTTCCCACAATAGCTTGCCAAGTTGTTCAAGCCACACGTTGATGTCACCACATCATGTTCCTACCATCGCGGAGTATGCTCAGGACAACAGCTCATCTTATTTTTCGAACAATGTTTCGTTTCAGGACCATGCCATTCAGGCGATCCATGCTCAAGGAAGCAGCTTGGCGTGTGTACCGAGCCATGTATCGGCACCATATCCTACCACTTATGTCGCAAATCATGTCTCTACTCAGGACAAATCTGCGGCATATCTATGCAACGGTGCGCTAACACCGTCCAACAATGCCTCTTATTCGCTCCACCAAAACAGGGGGCCAACAACCCACCAAGACAACACATTCCTTAACCATCAAGCTCCAAATCAAGCAAACAGTGTGGCATATCCCATGAATGATACCGCTTGTATGTATGACCATTTTTCATCTCAAGCCGTAGACGCATTTTTGGCGTCTACTATACCGATCTCACCGAACAACGCGACGCAGCTATTCAGAAGTGATCCTAACCTCTTCAATCTCACCATGACTCTCACTCCCGGACTAGAAGCTCTTCCAAACATGGAAACACACATGCTGGGTACTACGGCGAGTACATCCATGACACCGTCCTTTAATAGGATGGATGAGACGCTTACACCGCTGCATACGCTGGGTGTCATGAGTGACTCGGAGAGAATTAGGAATGATCTGGGTGCCACCTTTTGTCTACCTGTCACTATCAATCCATCCATTTTGAATGTGAGGCCGAGCGGGTATCCGTCTGACGTGGAACCATTTGATCCAGCGATTTCGTTCCACTCACTCCATAGCCAACCTCTATAAAAGGTCCGAAAGTAAATAAATTATCTAATACTTGTGGAGAACCAAGAGCGGCGCCGCATTACAGCACCCATAGCAGATCGTCTTCCGAGCTTTTGAATAGAGGCCAGCGTAACAGACCAGCGCTATTGGTCTATCTTGTCCGCCCAGATCTCTTGTCTTTCTATGCGGGACATGTTTGCCGCAATGCTGTTTGAGCACGTTCTTTGATTTTTAACTTTGTCCGAATCCAACACCCTATAAGAGTGGCTCTACAGCGTAAGTAATGACCACGATATAGGTGATCGGGTGGTGCTGACCACAAGCAGCGTGGCATTATATTACAAACGGAAAGCAACTCCTATAAATCCCATAACCAAGAAACCTAACCTTGACCAACCCCCTATGAAGCCTGATAGGGGGACCCTTATATGACGCGGCAGACCGGATGGATACCGCAAAAATTCCATGCATTTTCAGATGCATTTTCGGTTCATTTCTTCGATTCTTTGCAACCAGCTCCAACCGAAAAGAAGATGACGACCATGTTCGATGGACTTAATGACGTAAAGTTCTGGAATATCTTCAAGACGAGGAAGTAAAGGTCGGATACCATCGTATCATTTAGAGATTTTGATGGCATGCACCTTACTATTGCCTTGAAATCGTCATCGTTGATCCGGTTCGTTCGAGGACATCTTGCCCGTGTGTAGTGGGCAAAGTAGTCTTCTTTCAGCTTGAGCTAGAATGAAAAAAAGAACAGAAAATCTTGATAATGCAGGTTATATCTTCATTGTAAGTCTGGAACCTCAATCCAACTCCTCTGGCCCTAGAAGAAAGTCCGTGCTTGAGATAGAATACCTTCAAAGGGTGGGCTCTTGATGCAGCATGACCCAATCGCCAATACTGCATCGCGCTTTGAGAGTCACCTATCCCAATACCCGTCCTTTTCCATGAAAAAAGTTTATCGTTGAGAAACAATATGTCCAGAGGGTGGGGCTCATGACGCAGCATGAGAAACAACACATGTTGCGTAATCACTTGCTCGTATTGTTTCAAAGCGCATCCCTCACTCCATGGAAAAGTTCACTTGATATAGAATATGCATAAGAGTTAATCTGAGGCAGCTTGTCCTGGGTCATTCATCGCGTGCGTCGTTGTAACTCTCCTATTCCGTTTACTAATCTTTCGACCCATGAAGAGATAATTTGAGGTCCAATACTTACAAGGAAGAAATCCCCGAGAGGCACTCGAGGGGTACGCCTTTCATCAGGCTCCTTGATGAGGGCGTACCGAGGATAGCTCCTCCTTTTCGGCCAGGTATTTATACCCTTGAGCCAACTGGCAAAGCTTGGCGTGACGCACGGATCATATGCCTCCACTGCTAAGCGCCGGTACACGATAGGTACATTTTTGGGTAGCAGGCTGATCAGGGTCAACCTACTCGGGCCTTAGCGCGAACGCATATAGGTTTGCGCACGAATGAAATTTTTGAGTACGAAACACGCGAGTTTTATAGGCCTGAAGAGAAAGCGAAATAGAGCACTGAGCTTTTTATTTTGTCTTGGAACGAGCTCAGCATAGAAATAGAATTCAAGGGAAGATTCTGTCGCAATGCTACTGGTCTGAAGGTACGCCCCAAAAGTCGACCATGAATTTGCTTATACCAACACCAACAATGTTGAAGTGTTGATTGGATACCCTCTCGATCTGTCGTCTATTGGTTCCCCTGCGATAAGGACGTATGGGTCAGTCATGTGTTCACGACACGTTCGGAGCTCGTAATACCTTCAAAAAAGAGAGCAGTAACGAAACCTCTCTTATAGAAACACCATGTCTCGCGTGGGTCAACCTGAATTTCTTTGGGTAAGCTCAAGGTGTCGTGCATTCTGCAGGTTCATCGACTACATTGGACCCTCTGTCGACCAGTTCGGTTACATCGCTAGACCTGAAGGTCTCTTGTACATCTACAGAAAGGATCGCCAATTCTATGATTTTCGTCAAATCACTTTACCTGGACATACATGGAAGACAGGCTGGGGCATGTACGGTGCTGTTCAATTTGTCTGGCTTCCTGAGCCGATCCACCCCAGGGGAACGTATGGTGAGCTTCGAAATCTGGTGCGAGACGACATTCCGGTCCGTGTTTGGCTGAATAGCGCTATTAAAACCGCCTACACAATGACTCTAATGCAGAAAGATGGATTCAAATTCTTGGAGTACGAGAAAGGGTTTCCTGGAGTCAAGCATGTCTTCTTCGAAAAGGATGGTGATGCCATTTATGGTGACAAGGTATCGGATGAAGAAGGGGCCTGTGACATTTGTTACCAAACCATTCTTGAATTGGCTCAGCAGGAACAGGCAAGAAGAAACAAGAAATGCCTGAAGAGAAGGGTTCGTGCAGTCAAGAAGATTTCTAGGCCTCGTAAGCGCCGTGCATGAGATTGGTACGAATGAGGAGGCTACCATGAATTCAGGTGATGTCAACACCTAGCTTCAATTTCATAGAAAAGAGTAAGAATTTGAACATTGTGTGGTCTAGAGAGACCAAAGTTTATTCCGTGATGTAGAATGATTGTTATCCAAGAGGATAAGAGAGCTTTCTTTCTCCAGCAGAGTCATCTATCCACCGACTAGCAAGAAACATAGAGTAAAGACTGAAGAAATTTACTACTTGGGTAAACGATAGGGAGATTGAGTTAAGCTCGTACATTCGTCAGGCCGAGTCGGGACCTTAAGAAAAACTGTAATCCCAGCCACGAGTGACCGTCCACAAAGCCTGAATATGTATCTGCTTCATCAGATGATGGATATTCAGACAGTGGAAACGGAATTCTGTATCAAAAATTCCATTTAGCGAGTAGCCTTCAATATTAGCGCTCCATCGAAGCCAGGTAGACATTCTTGAAATTACAAAATCATGGCCTGGTGTTTCATTGATGTGCGCATCGAGCGGCTTGTCCTTCATATCGCTAACATACTTGTGAAGCTCTTCACCTGCATATTGCAGCATGGTGAGCAAAGAAGCAGCACGGATCATCACAAAACGCTGTCCCTGCTTCCACATTTCATTCATATCTTCAGCAAACTCAGCCAGCAAGGCATATCCCCAAACAGTAGCACGTGTGCTCATATGGTAATGAGCAAGACGAGCATACAAGCCGGAAGCAGTAAGACAGGCTCGTTCTCCACTGATGCCAGAGTCGTCTTTGCTATACGCATCATATGCTCTCATTGACTTCTCGATGGCATGAGGGAAAGACGGGGAAATTTCGAATATTTGCACCCTGGCTCCATCATCGGCCTGTATGGAACCCAAGTTAGTCTCTTTGATCACCCTAATCAGTTCGAACAAAGTCTCTTGAAGACGTCTGTTGTTGTAGCCGCGCTGGATGAACCACCAAAACAGGTCTTCCCAGAAGGATTTTTCGAAGGTCTCAGGCTGGTAGTGCTCAGAATCAGGTATTTCTCCCTCCCATTCTTTGTCCCAGAGCTCAAGATATATAGCAGATTTTTTAGGCGAGGAAGGAAAAGTACCGCTAATCTCTTTGATGGCAGCAGCAACATTGTTGGTCCAGATCAACACCTCAAAGATACCGAACAGTTTCAGACGAAACGGAGAAAAGCTAAGTTTCCATGCATTGTCACCAAGGAACGTGTTGCGAGTAATACGCTCGAAATAGACAGGATAAGCAGCTTTGGTGGGCGACTCAACAAAAAATTCCTCGGACCAGGCCGAAGGAGTGACCGGCACATTTTCCTCGGCTAGTATATCGTCCACCGCATGATAACGAGAGTCTCCAAAGGCGTCTCTGGACACCAGATGCACCTGCTGTACCTCATGTCCCTGATGCTCTTCTCGTTCCTCTTGTATCTGCTGTACATGCTGTTCCTGGTGTTCCTCGTGCTCCTCGTACTCCTCGTGCTCCTCGTGCTCCTCGTACTCCTCGTGCTCCTCGTGTTCCTCACATCCCCAGAGTTCCTCGCGCACCTCTGCCACTAGAAGAGCCTCCTCAACTTCATCTTCCTCCTGTTCATCATCAGACTTATCTTCCTCATATTCGCCAGCTTCACTCTCTTCATTTTCATCTTCAACGACAGACGACATGGAGCGCTGTGGTCCCGTTTCTGTCACATGCATGAAGGATTCATCAACTTCTTCCACGGCTTCTTGCATGATCAAAGTGCCTGTACTAACAATATGAGTTTCCGACAGTTCATCATCGATGATGACCACTGTTACTTCGCTCAAGTCCTCGGACGTTTCCGGTTCCGAAGATTCGCTGGCAAAGAACTCTTCATAGAAATCTGAATCCTGATCTTCAAAGGAAATCACTCTTGCCATGGTAGCAAAAGTACTTGATAACAACGAGTTTAAAGACAAAGCAGTGGAAGTATAGGGGGCTCATCAGCTTTCGATGTCATGCTCGAGGGTAATTCAGGGGAGGCCCAAGCTGGCATGGCGCGGCCATTTCATGCAGCGGGCGAATGAGCGAGGTGCTCTGGAATCAAACACGAGCTTTGGGCAGCATTTCGCGATGAGCGCAGGAAATATAAAAACAAATCGTTTAATTTACTGGCTCCTCCATGTGGCTAGGTGTGCCTAGGACATGTTCTCCACATGATGAACAAACTGGACAACGACAGCCTGCAGGAAGCCTCGCTTGCTTTCTCCACATCACGTGCAAGCGCACCTAGATCACGTGCTCGAGTCTAATCTAACGCGTTGCTGAGCAAGGGCTATCTCCAAATATCCCAACGAATGGACGGGTATTTATAGTGCTTCCCAAAACAGATAAAAGCTGCACCTACCACACGGGGTCCTTCCTTCATAACATGCAACTCTCCCTCAAGTTTGTGATCGGCCTTGTTGCCTCGGCAGCGTTCGCTTCAGCTTCTCAACAAGAAGGCATTGTGGTGGACCTAACTCGTCGCTCGGATAGCCCTCAATACTCCGAGTTTAATGTGCAGCGCACACAGAATCATCTTATGGGTATCAATGCGAAATACTACAAAGCTCTTGAAAACTACCACAAAAACACAGGCAAGGAGCACCCGCTGAAGAAATCATCTCTTGATAAGCGCTGGACTGCTACTATTGATCTTGTCGACATTAATTCGGAGGTAGAGTGGGCTGGTCAGCTCCGCTATGGTACTCCTTTGCAAAGCTTTTACGTTGATTTTGACACTGGATCCTCTGATACTCTCGTCAATCCGAGTGCTTACGACCCGAAGAAATCCAGCACGTCCAACAACACGCACACTACTTTCTCTGCAGCGTATGGCGATGGTACCAAAGCCGAGGGTCCTGTCTACACCGATGTTTTCCAGGTCGGTAGCATCAAAGCTAAGAATGTGGCTATTGGCCGTTCTAAAAAGACCTTCATTGAGTCCTCTGAATCTCCTAATCAAGGCATTGCTGGTCTAGCGCTGCCCTCTATTCAAACCTTTGACTCAAAATACAAGCCGTTCTTTACCGAACTTGTGTCTCAAAAAGCTATCCCGCGCGGTGTTTTCCAGTTTACTCTTAAGCCGGGCCAAGGATCCACTCTCCAGCTGGGTTTCATCGATAAGTCCAAGTTCACGGGCGACCTGAGCTGGGTTGATTATAACCCTGTTCTTGGTTTTTACCTGACGACTGCCACTCTCAACAACCGAAAGATTCTCGCCATTATCGATTCAGGCACGACACTTATTATTGGTCCTGCAGGCCAAGTGCGCTCCGTGTTGCAAAAGCTTCCTAATGTCACAATGTTCACGCATAAAGGATCTCTCTACGGTCGCTACCCATGCAACAAGCCCCCCAAGGTCACAATCAACGTTGCTGGCAAAGACTTTACGCTTGGTAAAGAGCAGACTAGCTACGGAAAGAGCCAGAATGAATGTGTTCTTTCAGTGGTGGGCCAAGAGGGTCTTCCTTTGAATGCATGGATCGTCGGAGACGTGTTCTTCCAAATGGCTTCTATTGTGTTTGATCAGGACAAAAATCGTATGGGCTTCGCCACTCAGGCGTAGACTCAATGAATCTCAAATAGTTGCAGTTGTTAATTACTTCGTTCGCTATCATCCATTTGTTCGCTTGTAAGGCATCGTGATCCTCTTGTCTCAGGAGGGTACATGAGCGTTTACTATGCCGATTCGTTTTGGACAAAGGCCCCACTGCTTAAATGGTATCGTATCTTTGGTATGCAGCTTCGAATACTCAAATAGTGAAAGCACCATTGCTCCAAGAAACGTCATAGGAACTTCAATGGTTGAAATAGAGTAGCAGATGGTCAAGCATGAAAACAGCGAACAGTTTTGCTGGTCATCTTGACCCATCATCAGCACACTATATCCACCTAACAAAATTGAATGTAACTTAAACACACATCCTCATTACTTCCTATCGTTACCGTTAAAATCTAGTAGAGAAGTTTACAGGCACTCGAGAATGTCGACAGCACAGCCACCGCAGTCACCGGCAAAGCTGGCAATGTCCTCCACGCAGATGGCCGTCTTGTTGAAGGGGTTGGCGGTGGCGCACTCGGCGATGCTCTTGGCGCACTTGCCGCAGGCCTTGAGGATGTCACCGCTGCCGAACTTGCACGAGAAGTCGGCGTCCTTGTTGTTGGCGGTGTAGCCCTTGACCGAGACAGGGTCGGCAGCAACAGCAGTAGCGAGGGCAGCAGCGAAGAAGACGATCGACTTGTACATGGCAATTGAGTTACTTTGGGTGTGCTCAAAAGCTCCTTATTTATACCTTCACTCTCGGACACTTTTCCTTACCGAGATCATGATAGTTTGATACAAGAATAACTAGCTGCATGGAGAACTCCAGGTTGGATAAACTTGATCCTATTTTTAGACTCACCAGAAGGGGCAAGACACACTGGTCCCTAATTTCGCTTCAAAGGATGCCGCATGTCAAATATAGAGCACACGTGAATCAGGACTGTTTGTGCTAGAGCGGGGAACTAAGAAGAAAGCTTACGCTGGTTCTCCAATCCGTTCAGGTTATTAATGAGGGGCCAACAAGAAGTTGCTATAAATAAATCCGGGGTAAGGGTTTGACAAATCTTCCATTGATAGGACACTTCTTCTGGATACTGCCCCTCCATACATAGTTACATCCCATTCAGAAAAATAAAATAGCCTATACAGCCTAGATAACATCACAGACACTCGAGAATGTCGACAGCGCAACCACCGCAGTCTTCCGAAAAGCTCGTAATGTCTTGCACACAAATCTTAGTCTTCTCGAAAATGTTGGCAGTAGCGCAGTCGTAGATCTTCTCAGCGCAAGTGCCGCAGGCCTTGAGGATGTCACCGCTACCGATCTTGCACGAGGTCTCGGAATCCTTAACGTTGGCGGTGTAGCCCTTAACGGAAACACGGTCGTCCGAGGCAAAAGCAACAGCAGAAAGAGCAGCAGCGAAGAAGATATTAGACTTGTACATGGCGGTTGGTACCGGGCGAGTCAAGAGTATCGGTTTTTATAGTGGTGAAATCAGTATGTCCTAGAAATAGACATAGTTTGATTTGGGTTCATGTACGAGAGGCTCTATTTTTGTAATACGAAACAGAGCGTACGAACCACCCATGCAAGTGTCCAGTTAGAGGCATAGTTCTAAAATAGGCTACGTGCGCATTAGAAGCAGTGACGAAACGTAGTATGATCACATTGATCTATTCATACCCGCAAAACACAAAATAAGGTCCGCGATGAAGTAGATGCAAGAACATGTATCATAGAGGATGCGTAATTGGTTTTGGTCTGCTCACACCTATGAGGAGAGTGAAAACAATACCATGCCTATCTAGATTTTTTGATACAAATCACTGGAAAACAAGGGAAGGAGAGATTCGTTGATCTCAGCTTACAGGCACTCGAGAATGTCGACGGCACAGCCACCACAGTCACCAGCGAAGCTGCTAATGTCCTTGACACAGACGCTGGTGCGGGTCTTGTTGCTAGCAGTAGCGCACTCGGCGATGCTCTTGGCGCAGTTGCCGCAGGCCTTGAGGATGTCACCGCTGCCGAACTTGCACGAGAAGTCGACGTCCTTGTTGTTGGCGGTGTAGCCCTTGACCGAGACAGGGTCGGCAGCCACGGCAGTAGCGAGAGCAGCAGCGAAGAAGACGATAGACTTGTACATGGGGATGAGCTTGACGATAGAGGCTACGGGGATCTTTCTCTTCTACTATATAGTGTCAAAAATTCGACGCCTCACTGAAATTTTTTTGCATAGTTTGCCAAGTCTCATTCATACGATGAAACTGTTGAGGTTGGTGATATTTTTGGAACCCCACAGGGGAAATAAATGCCATCGCCCCTCATCCTGCGTCCTTGTCTCAACTTGGAGCGCACGTGCGCCAAAAATAAAATGCAAGGACCGCGCTTAATATAGTAGCAGTTCACCGGGGTCCTTGCATGAATTTGGACAAGGATCTCAAGCGCGTTATCTCTATGCGCTAAGCGAAGTGCTCAAGCTCATTCGATGACTATCCAAACGGACGCCGCTACCGTTTCGTAATGCAATATGTATACATATCAAAAAGTCGTTAGATTGATAATAACACATAACCACTTGGATTTACCATTTTTGAGTGCGTCGAGTTACAGGCACTCGGGCATGTCGACAGCGCAGCCAGAATAATCACCAACAAAACTGGGATGTCAATGACGCAGATGACCCTCCTGTCAAAGGGTTGGCATTCGTGCACTCGACGATGTTGACGCACTTGCCCCAAGGGGGTATCACCGCTGCATAGATTGCAGGAAAAGTCAGTGTCCTTGCTGTTAGCTGTGTAGCTTTTGATGAAGATAGGGTCTGCAGCGATGGCAGTAGCGAGTGCAGCAGCGGAGAAGACGATCGACGTTAAGTGCAACAACTATACTGTCCAACTGATTCTAATGGTCTGGGGAAGCCCCTTTGAACTCGATGTGTTAAAAGCACCGCCCTTAGATTCCTCTGACTGATGCCAGTATCATTGCTAATGGATAGTACATAGCTGACGATATTCACTCCGCGTTGGGTGACCATACCACCTTAGGCAACAAGAACCTGCTCTCCAGCCTTGATGTAGTTTCTATACTAATGGGCTCCTACCTTGCTTTTCTATTCATGACCTGCCAGGTGGGTGGTCCTCAGCCTGAGAGTAGTCTCGCGTCGAGTTTGCTCTAAAGAGGCGCCACGGATTGCACTCAAGCTTGAAACAAGCGACCTCTCCGTCATCGAACATGGTGCTATTCCCGAAGCAGAGAGCCCTCCATATATCGACTTGTGCATGACCATGGGATCCTTTCAGGTAGACCTGATTTCAATCTCCGCCTGCTACAACAAGTGTGTCTCCGAGCGGGAAACCCGGGGAAAGCGCCACTTGAAGCTACCGCGCAAGAGTCGTTTCTGTTGCAGGCCGACCTCAGGGCATTACGCCACTCGCCCAGCAGGAGCTGTCAGAACCGCACGATCATGCACAATTCGTGATAAACACGCGATATAAAGAGTTTCTGCTAGCAAAATCAGCACCATGTCCGCTCCCACACCACAGGAGAGACAGAGAGGCGCACGCGGACCTTCCCACTCGCAGGGCTGCAAAGCAGCGAGGTGGCGAGTACCTGTGGCCTTCAAGCTGAAGACATCACTTGTGCAGATCGAGTGCCTGCACGCTGAAGATCGTGCACGGAACTACCGGGCACGCCCACTCAAGCGCAACAGGCACTGGCAAAAGACAAACCCAACCCCATCGTCTTAGGCTGTTTATCACGTGATACAGACAGGCTATTCAGTCGTCCGTGTCCTGAATCCCGGTGGCTTCAAAGTAGGAGGGTGGCAGATCAAAGCCTTGAGGAATATCCTCCTCGTTGAATGCATGAGCAAGGATATCTCTTGTCCACGCCTCCTCTTGCTCACGTGTTAAGGGACCAGCATCATGCTCCTGGTGGTCATTTGGTGGTTGACTGGCAGGAGGCATGGGACTTGTAGTTTGGCTGCTAGAATACTCACTCACGAGCGCTTCGATTAAGTCGTCATTTTCTCTTTCTTGTGAGGTAATGGGAGATTGCAACCTTGCTTCAATAGTATCTTCGGGTATCGGCAGAGGTGGTAAGCGTCTAGTCATTCGCTCCGAATAATCACTCTCCGCTGTTGGTGATTCCACCGTGGAGGCACTTTGCCTGCGTTGAGATGCGGGTAAGCTCGACGTCGGACTAGCCAGGCGCGAGAGGCCAATACCTGCTAAGCCCACCTGCGTGTTGTCCGTCACAGGACTTTGAGTTCCTGACGGCACGCCCTCAGTTTGCACGGAAGGAGTAGTAGAGCTCGTGACGAGGCGATTGCTCGAAGGAGCACTGGGTGCTTGAGAGGCCGACTCTCGACGTGCCTGGGCCGAGGCCGATGCAGAATGTAGTGTTTGCAGAAGCCGAGGCGGTGCACAATAGAGCCCCACCGGAACGTTTAAAAGCACCTGGGCCTGCGGTGTCTTTAGAGGCTTGACTTGCAGAAAATACTCTACGCCGAGAAGCGGGCTGTCAAACGTGGGCGTGCACCAACTCGGGAACTGGATCCAGCCAACCCATTGCTGCATACCCGACTTGCTTAGTGATGACCTGACGATAGTGGCATGTGCAATATATTGTGTATGTGCTGCAGCCGAACGGGCTTTTAGATGCACCTTTTGAACTAATGCAACATGGGGATGAACCACAAGAGGCAATTCCGCACTGTGAACGAGCGTCATGACAAAGGGAATAACAGCACGGAGAGGAAAAGCAGCAAATGGCTTCCCTGGAAGCGACAAGGCCCAACGCTCCTCCTTAGGCTTATTTGTGCCAGTTAGTTTTTGGAAAAAGGTTCGTTTCGAATGTTGACCCAAAGCAGCTTCGTTTATTTGCATATAAAAGGATTTCCACTTGGCTGGGGGCTCAGCCAAAGTACCGGGTAGAACAAGAGGTACAGACGGCTGTGATACCAAATCTTGAGTTTGAGCAGAGAGGGCTTGTCGTTGGATCAGTAAAGTGCTCACCGAGTCAGGTGGCGGTGGCATGTAGATGAAGGGAATCAGGGTTCGATCGTTGGAACGAAATAGGCCAGGTCGTTCAACGGTTACCTTTAGATACCACTTGACACTGGCCCATTCCTCCCGACGACCGTGAATGGGGTCGCTTTCCAAGACATAGCTAGGTGGGTAGAATGCGCCAACGCCCGGGAAGCCATTCGGTAGTGTATTTTTGTTGTTCCCTTGCTCTGGCAAATCAAAGTGAAAAGTCCAATCGTAGTAGCCCGGTCGGTCTAGGCGGCCAGAGAGATGCCCCTGGGGCGGAGACTGTTCTGTGGGGCGAAACTGGGCTTCATCCGGTCGAAAACGCTTGTCGATTTGCAGAAAAACGTTTTCGCGTTTAGATGTAGACACAGTAGAGGGGCTCAGCCCAGCAAAATGTGACATTTCACCACTCGTGGCCTGGGACGCCCGTGGTACCGCAATGGCGATGACAGACTTGAGCTTCATACGAACTTCGGACGCGCGCGCTTTTTCAGAGCAATAGAGCGTTACGGTTCCTGTCACCGCACCCGTACCTCTTTCTTTAGAACCTCCCATGTACGTGGGTGAGATCTGAGGAGGCGTGTGAAGACTTTTTGTAAGTGACGGATCAACGTACCAAACTTTGAGTGTGCCATTGGCCCCCGTGTATAAATGTACTGTTTTTAGTGTCGCATTCTTCTTTGAAAGAGCAAAAGTAGGTAAAGAGGCGCGAGCAGATGCAGGAGTGTGAGTGACGTCGCAGGGCCGGATAGGCGACTGTAGGTCCGTTCGCACAGAGTACACAGACGGCGCGTAAGAAGAGCTGGTATCGGAACTCATCTTTGCTGCCTGCTGACTCAAAGGAACCTGTATTAGTGCGGCACGATTTTGCTGAGAATGTAAAAGCCACTGATCATGGCTAGACATGCTGGAGCCTAGAGCGAGTCCGAGCCTTGTACCAACGTCCTGGCCCAGTGGTGCCTGTGACTGAGGGCGCGGAGGCACGTCCTTTAGTCAGCAGATCCACCTTGCGATTCGGCCGATACGCTTGGCACATGCCGAACGTGCCCCTCGCGTAGCACCGCACTGGCAAAGCCAACGTCGGGCTGGACCCTCTCTCACATACCTCCATGAAGCTCTCTCTTGCCTTCCTCGTCGCCTTTGCGCTCTTTAGTGCCGTCCTTGCTGCGGATCAGAACAACGAGAAGGACTCGTCGGGCAAACATAACTCCTGCTACCTGTGCATCAAGTCATACATTGACTGCTTCAACCTCTTCGGTATCCAAGGCTGCACCGACAAGAACGCAGAGCACTACACGTACTGCCGCGAGTGCACTGGTGTCGACCCGCCGTGGTAAGCTTACCGCCTCCCTCCTTTAGTCTAGGGAGCCATTCATAGTGTATTCGTCCAAACGTCCGTGTTTATCTCCACATTCCCACCCACAATGCTGGCGTTAGGTGTACGTGCACGGTGGGTAGCAGCGCGCGGATTCACACCGCGCGCCTTTCATGCGACTTGCTTGCGGGGTAAGCCTGTGAGTCTAGCCTATGAGCAGTATCTGCCCGAGCCCACGGACCGCCTTGTTGCGGAGCGGACAAAAGCTTTGGTGATTTGCCATGGGTTGTTTGGCTCCAAGCAAAATTGGCGCTCACTGGCCAAGTCGATGGCGAAAGCATTTGGCGTCGCTATCTATACGCTGGACATGCGCAACCACGGATCGTCGCCCCATTGCGAAGAAATGACGTACAGCGACATGGCGGACGATGTCAAGGCATTCTTACAAGAGCAGAAACTATCCAACGTGGCCCTAGTGGGCCACTCCATGGGCGGAAAGGTGGCTATGACCGTAGCCTTGGATCCATCGTTGCCAGAGAACACTCTATCGCACCTTGTGAGTGTAGACATGTCTCCTGCAGAAGGTGCCATCTCGCCCGAGTTTATGGTACGCAACACTGTCTCACACTCAGGAATACATTCGATGCATGATCAAGATTGACGAAATGAATGTCACTTCTAGGAGCGAAGCTGACAAGGAGTTGCAAAAGATTGAGCCTGTACGTCCTGCCCTACTCACCTGGAGAACTTGCCCGTGCGCCAATTCCTCCTGACCAATCTGGAACGCGACGAGACAGGCGTTATGCGCTTCCGAATCCCTGTCAAGGTCCTCCTTCGCGCACTAGAACACATCGGTCGCTTCCCCTATGCGCCTCCGAAGGACGCCTCGTCCTCGCCCGAGCGCGTTTGGCAAGGACCGACTCTGTTCGTCAAAGGCGAGCATAGCAAGTACGTGTATAAAGCACGAGCTCACCCTCAGATATATCAACCGGCGCAATGTGCCCCTATGCCGTGCCTACTTTCCTGCCATGGAGTTGGTGACGCTACCTACAGGGCACTGGTGCCAGTCTGAGAAGCCCGCCGAGTTTATGCAGGCGCTACAGGCTTTTCTGGAGCGGGATGCCTAGCGATATTTGGCCATGTAGACACCCTTGGTTTCGTAGCCGCACTTGACATAGAATGGCACATTGTCATCGCTGCAGTCCAAAAGTGTTTTGTAGGCACCAGCGCTCTCGCTCAGCGCGGTTAATGCCTGGATGAGAATTTTGCCAAGTCCTTTTCCCTGCATCGACTTGTCGACCGCAATATCCTCAATGTGAGCCGCTGTAGCCAGCGAACGCAGGAACTTTGGTTCGAGAAACACTGTGCCGGTGGCGACAAGCTGGTCGGTATCCTTCGAGACAATCACTGTGATGAAATAGCGGCTAGCTGATTGCTGCGACTGGCTCAGCAGATGGAAGCGCTCCACCCATGCAGCCTCGCCAGGGTCGGCCACGCTGGTCAGCGAGCTCAGCACATGGATGTGACCGCGGTTATAGTCGGTCGAGGCCAGCGGACGAATCTGGGTAAGAGAACACTACGCACATGCAGGTTGTGCTGAGCAAGTTTCTCATTTAGCTCAGCGGGAATCAGCTCCGTGGGAAAAGCAAGCTCTAGCTCTGCGTCTGGCGTGAAAGGCATCACCGAAAAGGCGACGCGAGTGACACGCACGGGCCGTGCATGAGCCACGTGATAGAACAACCGCCACCGCCAGGCAGCGGGGTGCCATCCTCTTGGCTTATGTGGACGCGGGGACTACATAGTGGGCGCATCTGGGCGCTGGGACGCGCATGTTTTCGGACCGCATTCTTTTACGGATATATGTGCCCTAGGCTGCTGCCTATCGCCCTGGTGGGTGCGATGGCAGGCACAGTGGCCCTATATCCTCGGACTGTGGCGCTCGACGCGCCCTACGATCGTCTAGTCAAAGAACCCAAATCGACGATGGAAGTGCCCGTGTACATGAACACTGGTGCCACCAAGGTATCTCCTGATGGGCGCAAGCTTCGTCTCCTGGGTATGGGCGTACGTACGGTCACCTTTCTAGGTGTGCATGTATATGTGGCAGCCTTGTATGTGGACGAGAATGCCATTGCCTCAGCCAAGCCAGCATGGGCTGCCGGTGACCGAAACTTGGAGGACCAGGTACGCACATGGCTGGAAGAAGGTGTGGCCTGCGCTGTACGCATTATGCCGGTGCGCTCCACGGACTTTGGCCATCTCCGTGACGGCTTTCTCCGCACCGTCCAGACGCGTGCGAAGGACGCACGACTACCGGGTAAAGCGTATACGCTCGATGAGGCGGATGAAGAAACACTCTCTAGCAATGTGCAAGACCTAAAGAGTCTCTTTCCACGCTCCAAGGTTTCGCGCGGCCAGACACTCGATTTGCTCGTTGAAAAGGCGCCGGGCGGTTACTATGTCCTCACGGTGCAGTACAATGGCAACACATTGGGAGACGTGGAAAGTGTGCCCTCATCGTCCCGAGCATTCACGGTGCCAACCGGCCTGCTTTTGGCTTACATGGGCGAGCGCCCCGACATTAGCGCTCCGCTTCGGGCGTCGGTGGTCGCTGGATTGCAGCATCAACTTCCGTAGGGACACAGGGAGAAAGAGAAACGAAACCACAATTTTGTTTTCTATCGGCTAGCTACGGATACGAATACCGCGATCTGCCACTCCATGGGGCGTGTATCGGTGGTACTTGCCGGTCTTGTCGATATGGTCCATTCCCAGCACGTCGTCCTGCGAGAACTTGTGTTCAAAGATCACATCGTCGTCCTCGAGGTAGGTCGGCAGCTTGTACTGACTAACCTGCACGAGCGCAAAGCGGACTTTCTCAAATTCATTATCCGGCATGTCGAGACGTGCTTGCAAACGGCGCTTGGTGTCCGCAAAGCGTTCGCCGCGCTTAAGCACGAAGCGGAACGGCACGCTGTGCACACGCGACAACTCTTTGGTAAAATGACAAACCTGGACCACCTTGTCGTCTTCGGACAAACTCAGCTCCTCGGGCCAGATTTCTTCGGCAAACAATTCCATGCCATCCGGCAAGTTGTTGATGCATTCATGCATCGAAATCTCTCGCTGTTGCTTGCCCATAGCGACCGTCTCAAAGATACGCATCTTTTGCGTGCCTTCCGGTCGCATGGGAATCAAGTGCGCGAGCTGCTCGACGAGGTCGTGCACGTAAGACGCCTTGGGCATCAAGAAGAGGTGCGGCTGGACCTCTTCTCGATTGTACGCTCCCATCCAAAATACACGGAGCGAGCGCTTAGACTCTAACTCGACAATGCTAATGTCGAGGAACTCGTAGTAGAGCAGGCTGGCATGCCCTTGGAGGTAGCTCGAGTGGATAATTTCGCTGACCGTTTGGTTGGCCGAGCGCCGGAAAATGGTCTTGGGGGTCCCGTTGGGGCCGTTGGCAGCGATGAAACGCAGCTTGAGCGGGTCGTGCTGCAGCCGCTCGCCGACTTTGGTCGCAAGCATATCGTACGTCATTTTCCGGTTCAGCGTCAACTCAAACTCTTGCGAGCAGGTGGGCGACGGCTGACGAGGCTTGAGCAGCACATAGACCTGGTTCTGCAACATGTCGTAGAATTGGACTGGGTTCGAGCACAGCTGCTGCAGTTCATAGTCCGCTGCATCCTGCTCGGATAGCTCGATCTGGAAGCAGATCACGTCACCGTCTTGGATCTCGCTTTGCACAAACGTCGAATTCGTCTTTAGCACCTCGATCATACCAGGCTTGATCTCCTCGTACAGCTTGACATGCGTGTTGGGCGGCCAGCGCATGAGTTCGTTGATGGTCGGTACAAGGTCACCGACTTTCATCTGACGCTGCACATACATGTGCGTGACACCGAGTAGCGACTGCCGTGAGGTGTCAAAGTACTTGAGGAACACCATCATCGTATTGTTGGGCGTCTCTGGCTCGTAATACCGCATTGCAATGCTGTTTGGATCAAGCAGCTCCATAAAGAGGCGCAGATCTTGCTGACGAGACGCCATGCGCTCGCGCACCAAATCCAAGGTCAAGGCGGGGTCATTTTCCGGCATCACAGCGTCTGGACGAATCGTCTTGTTTTGCCGGTTGACGAGCACCCACAGTCGCACAAGGTGGACCGGCAGGTTAAAGTGCTGCGCGAGACGGGCTTTGAAGCTGACGGCCGGCTCATTTTTCATCACCCGGAACGTAGGCACTTCGGTGGGACGCATCGCACGATCGTCCAGCGTCGCAATATCAAAGCCTTGGTGCCGTTGAAAGACTTCTTCGGTGACAATTTTTACAGTGAGATAGAGATGTTGCTCCTCACGCTCGCGGCGACGGACCTCGAGCTGCATACGCTCATCTTCCAGGCGTTCGCGCACATGAGCTGGGATCTCTTCGATGGTAATCGGCCGCAGGATCTCGTCCCTCATCGACTCGCGGATATACACGAGCATGTAGGCATTGGTAAACCGCTTCATCGCCCGGACAGGCGCCGTGTTGGAGAGCTGGTTCTTGTTCATGTGAGCGGGTGGGAGGACCTCCCCACCATAGTTGTCTTCCAACACCTCCTTCAGCGTAGCCATAGTAACGCGATCGTCATCAAAGCGGAACCATCCACTTTGCGCCTCAGGTTTGATAAGCGCAAAGTAATGACCTCCGTGCAGATCACCAGAGTGGACCAACACACCGTGCAGATGATACACCCAGGGCTCGTCCCTCTTTTCGGGGACAATAAACGGTGCGAGATCGATCGAGAGCGGGAACTCGTGGCGGTCATTGATCTTGACCATGGTGTCACGCATCATGTCGTATTCAAAGCGCTTCAGCTGCAAATGAAGTACAGGCGGGAACTGTTCAAAGATGACACCCTTTTCGGCGTCTTGCAAGCCGTAGCCCTCGGCTTGATACTTGTTGTCACCCTCGAGCATTTCCGTTTGGATGTAGTTGTAAAAGGACGCCTCCAAGTTTGGCATGCCTTTGACATTGAGCTGGATGTCGTAAAAGTCCTCCGAGCGCGACGATTCATAGTCCACATTTACGCAGCGCAAAAAGCTCTTCATTTTACCGACAAACAGCCGGGAGATGGCACCGTCAGCCGCTGTACCCTTCATCTTCTCCTCCAGCTTCTCTTGCAGGACACGATTAAACTCTTGCACATCATGCTGCAAAAAGGTGTCAAAAGACTGCCAGCCAAACGACTTGGTCAGCTCCGTCGTGCCCACAGACTGGTGCGATGTTTGCAGGAGGTAAAAGGCGCGTTGTAGTGCATAGGCCACACTATCAGTGGGCTCATCATTCTCGGTCGGGATCTGGTACACGGCACGGCGGAAATAGTTGGTAAAGTAGAGCGATTGCAGGAGCGAATTCATGTAGCAGGTAGCACCCTGGTTCTTGATTCCGACGTAGCCTGTCTGCTTTTTCGAGTCGTAGTTCATAAAGTTGTGCCACAGCACGCCAGTGGGGTCCTTGAGCACACGCACATATGCAGAGACAATGGCCTTATCATCCTCGATCACAGGGCGCGTATTGGGTTCCACAGGCGTAGTCAGTTTCCGAAATTCACTAAAGCGAGTGAAACCCCAGTCCATCTCCTCAGGGGTGAAGCGGTGGTGCGCCTGACTTGACGAGAAAAGCGTGGGGTCATTGGGGTTCGAGATGACCAGCGCAAACTGCGCACAGGCATGCCAGCCCGGCGCTGTATCTTCATGATTGGCATAGTCGAGATATACCGACACCATATCGAACGGCTGCCCATTCGAATTGCCGAAAGGGAATAAAAGAATGCGCCAGCGGTGGCCACCACATTCAAACTCGGGTCCTGTGATGCGCTTGTCGAGCGAGCGCCACGACTCGATCGGCCAGTGGCATACTTGAAAGTCCTCTTCCTCGTGGCCTAGGTCCACCAGGTAGCGGTTTGTAAAGGCCTTGTAGTCCATTATGCTGATGCGCGGGGCTGGACGCGGCATCTCTTTGACATGGTCCGAAAGGGGATCCGTGGACTTCACAGCGTCTTGCATCTCCATGCTGGCAGGACCCACTGCGTTAAAAGTAGTGTAATCGTACCTAGCTTGAACACAGGATCACCTACCGCGAATGAATCACTTGGTATTACTCACGCACACGTACGTGGTAGCGAAGGAGCAAGCGGCCCAAATCGGACACGGTGGTAGTCACGAGAGAAGGTCCAAGGGGGGAGTGGAGTGCCGCATCGTGCCCTCAACACTGTATAAGAAGGACGCCCAAATGGGCTCTACGTTTGTATTCTAGATGCTATGTACAAGCCTATCTCACCCAAGGTCCCGCCACACGACCTGGGGCTCGGGCTGGGCTAGCGCGGCCATAACCAAGCAGCGCCCCCGCCTTGGCCAGCGGGCGATCTCCTTCGGCCGAGGCAGTGGTGGAGGACCCGCCCGCCCGCGCGAGAGTAGGGTGGGACAACGATGGAGCGTTGGCATACCGCGCTGCAGCCTCTCGTTCAGTGGCTGGGGCGAAAGCCCGAGGAGCTGCCGCCTGCGGTATGGGAGGGCACAGTAATGAATGTGAAGCTGACCTTTCGCCCTGCCCAGTTCTATGTGCAGGGCATCCTCGTCGGCCTTAGCCTGTTGTACTTGCTGCTGGCTTTGGTCGGACGTGCGGTGAACCGATGGCGTGTGCGCGCATGGCACCGCCAATTTTCAGCCGCACTCCAGAAAGAGTTTGTGCAAGTCGGCGCGGATGCGACCAGTGCCCTGCCCGTGCTGGTATGGAATGGCGCGAACGAGGCATGCCTCTTTGCGACGGGACGACGAGGTGTTGACACACTGCACGCCAACGTGTGGCTGCGCCCTTGGCACGATCTGCTGTATGTGTGTGTATCGGTCGTGTACGATATCCTAGCACTTCCGGCCGTCCCATGGTTTGGCGAGGAGACCGTGACCCTGAACCTGGCGTTGCCTGCCACGCCGCGCGTCCATGGCGGCACGTTTGCTCTCATTGACAAGACGGCGCTGCATCGCACACGAATGGACCGCTATGACATGCTATTTGCCAAAGTGGTGGACACGGCGAATGCGAGTGCCGCGCGAGGCTTGGACGAGCGGTTTGCGATAGCCACCGAGTCGGGCGACATTACCGACAAGTGGCTTGGCGAGGTCGGTCCTCGCGGTAATGCGCAGCGCACCAAGCTAGGTATCACTGACACGCTAAACGGTGCCGCTGGTCGCCTCTTGGTGAGCCTGCTGTTTACCGACCAGCCACGAAAGCAACCTGTGTACGGTGCAGTGCCAGAGACGCAGCGTGTCGAGCGCCTTGAGCTAACGATGCGCTTCCCGCGCACCAAAGCCGAGATTGAAGGCAGCATTCAACTGTTGACCTTGTGCATGGACCTCGTTGATGCGCTGCACCAGACGGCCACCGGCACATCCAACCTACTGGCCCTGCGCCCTGAAACACACGCAGCCCTCAAAAAGACGCGTGCTGAGGCTGCCGCAGCGCTTTCAGAGCTGCTGCTCCAAGAGAGCAAGACGGAAGCTGCGGAGGCTGCCGAAGAGGAACGCTTGCGGCTCCAAAAGGAAAAGTTTGACAAATTGACGCCTGCTGAGCAAGCCAAGCGTCGGGAAGTGGCCAAGCGCCGAAGCCAGCGCAAAGCCCAAATGAAAGAGATGCGCCGCCGCATGTAGTGTGTACACTTGTGTCTCTATCCATCTACAGTCCTTCGTCCATGTCGGCGACTAGCGTCGGCTCGGGCGCCGCACCCGGCATGGCTGGGGCAGACGCCGTTGGTTGGGGCGCTTCCACAGGCTCCAAGTACTTGAGCTTCTTGTCCCTCTCCCTCTTCTCGGCCTTGATGTTGACGGCCGCGCGTTCCATGAAGGGGATGAGCATGGAATCATGAGTAAGGGATTCGAGTGCCGCGTGTTCAGCAGAGAGCGCCTCGTGTAGACCACGAAGCTGCTCTTCTGCCAGGCCCGGGAAGCGTTCACCCAGCAGTTCCATGGTGGGTGCCGGAATATCGCACAAGACATGCGGCGCCAGGTACAGGTCGGCTGTATTCGAGTCCATCAGCAAAGCATAGGCAGTCTGGAAACCCACTGTGCCATAGAGACGCTCCAGCACGTCGTCGTCTGTCAGCGTCGTCGTATCACCTAGCGCGTGCCAGTCGTCCATGAGATACACACGGCGCCACACGCAAGCGAGCGTCATGTCCCGAATCTCGGAAGGCTGCAACAAGCGTCCGAGAAGCTGAATCGCCACGGTTGGGTCGTTAAGCACCGCATCGGGGCAGGCGGCAAAGGAGCGGTCCGTGAGCGAGAGCAGCTCGGCCATATTCAGCACCGAAGCAACGCGCGCATCGGCGACCTGCGTGGCAAGGTCGACAAACAAGGCACGCAGCGCAGGCTGTTGGTTGAGGTGAACAGCAAGCACGGAAGCGACATTCTCCGCGAGGACTTCAGGCGTCGACGTCACGACCATGAGCGATTGGCACCAGCGCTTAAAGAGGCGGCGCTGTACCATGACCAAGTCGAGTGCATCGTCCCACACTTCAAGCTGACTTTGAAGGTGCTCCTCTTCGATCGACGGCTCCATGAGAGAACCAAGAAGCAGGAGCTTGCTGAGACTGAGCATTGTTTCCTTGTCCAAAATGTCTTCCTCTTCATTCTCGGCGCACTCCCATAACGAGCGGCTCGCATCGGTAAAGTGCTCCACAGAAATACCATGGAGCCACGCAATCTTGGCATAACGAGGGTAGCGACGGAAAAAGGCTGTGACCAGCTCGGCGTGCTCGGTGCGCGGCGAGAGCAGGCGACGAAACTCGCGCTGCTGGATGTAATAGAGATACAGCTCATCCGCAAACTCCCAGTCGTACACGTCGAGGTAGTGTGCGATGCGCACATCGGCGGCAGTCTCCGCACTTTCGTCGCCCATGCGTCGCTCAGTCAAGCATAAACGCACTAACGTGCGAAAGTCGCGGTAGCGCTCGGCGAGCGCATACGCCTTGTCCGCACAGCCCATCTGCTGCAGCGACGGCAGCAGAGACATGCGAGCGCGAATGAACGAGTCGGCCACATTCTCGCGCTCCTCTTCCGGCAGAAGAGACGCGAGACGTGCGTCGTACGACGCGAGGATGAGCTCAGAGAGGGCGCTTGCGTATGTGCGCAGCTCCGCATCGGGACCGTTTTGGCGGTAGTGCTGTTCTGCGTACTCAAAGAGATCTTCGAGTAGCCCGATACATACACTGGTCGCATACCATGGCTCAAATTCGACCTGCGGGATGAGCGGCAGTCGGTATAGCTTGGTGTTTTCCTCGCGGTAGCGCAAAGAGCCGAGGAGCAGCGCCAGCATGAGGCGTGTGCACTCGATACTGGTCGAATCGTTGAGCAGACGGCGCAGACCATAGAATAGCGTCGTCACCTGCGTCAGGCCCGTCTCGAAGAACAAACGCTCATTGTTCATACCCAAGACCAACTTGATGGCTTGACTCAGGAGTGCTGGGCGCTTGCCCGTGTCATAGTAGCGCCATAGATCGCATGCACCAACGAGCAGCTCGGTGTTTGCGCGCAGCAAGGCACGCAGCGTCGCTGAGAGAACCTCTAGGTAGCCGCTGGTCTCCAGCACGTGAACAAGATGCTGTGAAAAGGCAAGGCGCTGCGCCAGCTGCGAGCGCAGATCCACAGTAGGCCGCAGACGGCGCAGCGAGCTATCAAGCAGTCGCACACTCACGTGGCGGATGGCCATCTCGACCAGATTCTTGTCCAAGTGTCCGGGTAGGGCATCCAGCATCAGCGGGTTGTGAGGTTCTTCAAAACACATGGCACGCTCCAAGCACTCTTCCAGGCGTCCGGCTCTTGCTTCCTGTGCACTGAGCGAGTTGGGCTGCAGGTCTTGCATATGCTGAAGGGCGCGCTGCACGTCGACATACATATGGAGCATGCCGCTCTCTGTCGTAAGGCCAACCCAGCGCACGCACTGGGGGTCCGCTGGCACGCAGCCACCGACGATCCGGTTCACACCGGGGCGCAGGCGCATAGACTCTTCCTGGTAGGCGCTGTCGCTCAGTAAAACGACCGACACGGCTTGGGCAAATGTCACGTACGCGATACTGGGACGCGACTGAGAAAAGTGCAGCGTGGGAAGAGCCAGTGCGCGAGGGTCATGCGCCTGCTTGTACTGGAGCGAAATCCACTTTTGAATTTTCACGGACGATTGGTTGACGTGCAGCGGCATGAGCGCGATGGCAAAACGTGTCATGTCCGAGGAAGAATCCATCACAAGGAGGGCCAGCCTACCCGTCATGGTGTCGTATGCTCCATCGACGATCTTGACGTGCTGCGCCAACGCCGCGCTGTAGCGGAGCCCTTCTGCGTTCAGCAGCTGCATGCAAAGGGCGCGCCCAATCTCTTGGTCCGAAAACATCAAGGTCGGCTCCTGTGACTCGGCAAAAGGACCGACAGGCAGGCGCCACACATGGACGACCGTGGAGCTGACCACCATACCGAGCACATGCCCCGTGTCGATCGACGCGCCGATCACCAAAGCTTGCACGGCCAGCTCACTCTCGCGCATAGACGAGCCACTGAGCCAGCGGCCAAGGAAGCCCTTTTGAACAACGACTTCGTCCACGAACAGGCGCTGCATGTCGTGTTGCATACGCACACAAATTCGGAACAGGCGACCTAGCGATGTGCCAGCTAGGACCTGGCTGTCGTTCACGCGCGTCACAGCAGTGACTCGTTCTTGTGCGCGCAGCCCAAGAGCTGGCTGCGCGAGCGAATACTCGGGAGACATGGTGAGCGAGTCGCTGAGGGCGCTCCAGAACGCGAGACGGCCCGTGGCTGAGCACAGCAGGAGCGCTGGCTCGGCTGTGGCGCTCAAGGGACGCGGCAGGAATGAACAGAAAGGCGGCACCAACGGAGCACCGCACAGTGGCACGGGAAACTGGAACGCAGTAGGAGCAGTGGACGAGGTGCGCCAGGCCAGCACTTGCTGGCTGGTAGCGCAGAAGGTCATGTCATTGTCTGCATCCACTCCACCCAGTGTCGGTGTAGCGTCGCTGTCTGCGGCCAGGGCTTCTTGGACAGCCATCGGCAGCGCCGGAACGCGCTGTGTGACTTGAATAATCGAGTCGGCCAGTAGAAGCTTCATATCGCGAGGGCCTCGCGGGAGGAGCGTGGGCGAAGCCGAGTCGCAATGCCCTGGATCCATGATGAGGGAAAGGCGACAAGGGCCGGAACGTGGAGGACGCTTTTTGATGACCCCCCACCATGCAGCGCCGGCGGTCGGGCCGCCTGCAGAAGGCGGCGTAGACGCACAGTGCACCTCGGGAGGCTGTGCTGACGCTGTGCTTGCGCTCAATCGGCGCGTGAGTTCGCCGTTTATGGTGAACAAGATGCAGCGCGAGGCGGCCAAAGCGTGGGACAAATTCTACAAGGCGCATCAGGACCGATTCTTCAAGGACAGGCATTGGACCGACAGGGAGTTTGAGGAGCTCAAAGCGGACCCCACGGAATTGGTTTGTGGGGATGCGCCTGTGCTCCTCGAGGTGGGCTGTGGTGTCGGCAACACTGTATTCCCTTTGCTCGAGAAAAACCCAGCGCTGCGTGTGCATTGCTGTGACTTTTCGCCGCGGGCCGTCGAAATTGTCAAGCAGCACCCACAATACTCGGAGCGTGTGCATGCGTTTGTTTTTGATTTGGTACAGGACCGCGAAAATGGTACGCTGGCTCGCGCGTTGGAAGAACGCGCGTCGTGGCCGCCGGTTTCCACGCTCTCACTAATCTTTGTCCTGTCAGCTATACCGCCAGGAGAACATGTGCCGGTGCTGCGCTCGCTTGTGCAGGTGCTGCCGGTCGGCGCCACGGTCGTGTTCCGCGACTATGCACGCGCAGATATGGCACAGCTGCGCTTCCACACTCGCAAAGACGCATTATGGTCAGAGCCTAGTCTGCTAAGTGAGACTCACGACTGGTATCGCCGTGGCGATGATACGATGGCCTACTTTTTTACGCGTGACGAGGTGGAACGCCTATTTGACGCCGTGGGTCATCTCGAGGGGACGGCGGAGGAGGTCGTCAAAACTGTGACAAACCGGCGCACAGGCGCTGTCATGGAGCGGCGCTTTATCCAGGCGCGGCTCCGCCGTGTAGCGTAAATACTTATGATCCATGGTGGAAACGAGGTGCGATGGCAACGCGGTGGCCAGCCGCACGGTACGCGGCGCGCCACTGCGCGTCGTTCGACGACGGCAGGGATTCGGTACGAATCACCGAGCCGATCGACATGAAGAAACCAAAGGTCGCCGCAGACGAAAGCATGTACTGGGCGAGCGTGCCCATCACGCCACGCGGGCCGGGTCCGCCACTGGGTGAGCGGCGCCAACGTACCGAAGAATCTGAAAGCCGCCACCAATGAAGCCAATGGTGAGGCCAACAAGCGAGCCCATCACGGCGCCCATGCCGACTGGGTGAGACGAGTGTACATACGCTTGGACATGACCGACTGCTGCGGCGTAACTTGCTGCACATACACCTGCTGGGGCGTCGTCGCACTCATGACAAGGAACAAGAGAGGCGCTGCGGCCTGCCTGGGCGTTAAGACATAGTTCCCAGGCATGTGGTGCGTGCCACCTAGCTCCATGACGGTAGCGGCGCAGCTCCCGAGGCTCGCGCGCACAGGCGCGATAGCACGAAAACTCGCGCTGCACTGTGGGTATGTGTGTCCTATACCAACGCAGTGATATTACAAAGTGTATGCTTCTTCCACTAACCCCAGTGGAAATTGACGCGATTGTCAATGCCGCGAATCCTACCCTGCTCGGTGGGGGTGGCGGTGCGTGAGCCGTATCTAACGTCAGTCGACGGCGCGATTCACCGAGCTGCGAACGATCCGCGCTTTTTGGAAGAGTGCCGCAGGCTGCAGGGATGCCGCACAGGTGAGGCTAAAACGACCAGTGCATATCAGCTGCCTTGCCGCTATGTGATCCACACAGTGGGGTATGTGCCGCGCGCGCTCACGCAGTCCTATTTGTACGTGGGTCTATATAACACCAGATCATGAGCACAGCGAAGCCGAGGCTCGATCTCTGCTGCAGGCAGCGTACCAGCACAGTCTGCAGCAGGCAGTGGAGCACCAGGCTGGTTCGGTGGTAGGTGTCGAGGATCAGAGCTAAGGCAGGCCTTTCCGTCCATTTCAACGGGCGTGTACGGCTATCCCAAGGAAGCTGCGACGCACGCCGCGGTAGAAGCGGTGACACAGTTCCTCAGGAGCTCGCAAGGCAAGGAGGTACGTCGGAGTGGTGTGTAACGCAGATCGACCTGGTGGTCTTTTGCTGCTTCTCTCAAGCCGATCTGGCATTGTACGAGCGTATAGCGCCGGGCTACGCTGCTAGTAGTGAGTAAAGCGCAAAATGCCCCATTGAACTAGCTCTTCAGGCGACTGGCCCCAGTGGTTCGAGATGCCTAGGAGAAAAAAGGCAATGGCCTCGTCCGGCATGTGAATAGAACGCTTGTAGAGGCGCTCGTACGTGTATCCAAAGCGGATCATGGCTCCCATGTGCACTGCGTAGCGGAGCGCCTCGTCCTCGATCGGCTCAAAACTCTCGTGCGTGGAGAGAAGGTCCGTGCGTTGCAAAAAGCCGAGCCACTTGAGGCGCACTGCTTCCTGGTCAATGTTTGGGAGCGTCAGGTCCAAGAGACCGGACGCCTCCAAAAGAAGATAGTAGCGCTCCTCGACGAGCTGGAGGGCTGTCGCTTGGGTCTGTATCATGATGCGTTCGTACATCCGGTCACAGAACGGGCGGAACGGATGCATCAGCTGCACCAGGCAGTGAAGCATCATGAGCAAGATCAACCACGCGTGCCATTGGCGCGCAGAAAAGCGGCGCTCATGGGATGGCGAGACGTCATCCTTGTACTCGTTGTACACGCGATGCGCGTGCCAATGCATCAGGTAGCGCAGCGGCGGAAACATGGCTTGCTCGATGATCGGGACCAGGGAGCCCGTGTGGTCTGCCTCCATGGTGGCCTCCTTGAGAGCTCGGTGCAGCAGCTTGAGGCACTCGACAAACGCCATGTCCATGTCACCTTGATCGATAAAGCCCCACGCTTGCCGCGAGAGCTTGCGCCTAAGAATCTCGGGCACACTCTCCGCTATAAGCTGCAGCGGTCGATTGAGCTTGGTACGCTGACCAAACACTTTGACGAGATCGCTACGCACACCAGCAAAGATCTTGAGCATACGAATCACGGCCATGGCATCGCGCGCTTTCTTAAAAACGAGCACTGACACCTCAGCGAGGCGTCGCATGCATGGATGCAGGGACGTCTCGATCAGGTGCACGGTCATGTGTACCGCCCCGGCAGGATGATCCAGGCGCTGCATGCGGCGGGTGCTCAGCCGGGGGAAGCTGCTTTGTTGATCGAGCACGGGGTGAAAGAAGGAGACGAGCAGGCGAAGCTCTTGATGTACCGCTTGATAGACCCAAACGAGCAGGCCGATCAGGTACTGTTCTGCACCTGCGCCCATAGAGTGGCTGGGCAGCTGTGTGTGACCGTGTGGGGACGTTTGGATCGAGTGTTCACGCTCGAACTTGGTGCACCAGCGCTGCACGCGCGAGAGCGAAAACAGATACAGCGTCTCACAGAACAACTGGCGGTCGTGGATTAGGAAAACAAGTCCAGATACCACGAGCTCGGGGAGCCGCACAGCACGCAAAGGCATCGTCGTCACCTTGTGATGGAGCCACACAGTGAGACGGTGCTTGGCCAGCGCAAGAAACACATCAATGACGGCCTTGCGGATAGGCGGAAGAGATAGGTGGTAGCTCAGTAGGTCATCCGTGGGGTGGATATGCAGGCTCCACTGCGATGCGCTGAGCAAATTGGCGTCGTCACGCTGTTCCTGCAGGTGGCGGACGACGCGAAAAAAAACCGGATCCATATGGGTATCCGAATAGCGTAAAAAGTTTTCCGCATCCTCTTCGTCGACATCAAGACGTCGAAGCACGCCTAGAGCCACATTGAAACGCTCGCCAGCAATCTCCTCCTGCAGCTGCAACAGGTCGTACTGTTGCTCGACCCCGCGAGTCGAGTCCACGGCGACGTTCATCTCTTGAAACGCATCTGCCAGCGCCGTCTCTGTGATGTACACTTCGTCCATCACCCTTCCAATTTCCGAGTGGACGCCCTCCAGCACATCGAGGAAGCGCTGCTCCGATCCAGACTCGTCATGTACCCTGTCGTCGTCGAGGTAGTCGACTACCTCACTCACGCACGTTGGCACCGAGTCTGGCATGTACATCGAGTCGATTGGTTCGCGTCCGTCCTCGACGGTAGGCGCGTTCCTGCGCGACGGGATCATGAGGGGAGGCGGACGCTGCATGCGACGCACAATAGGCGGCGGTGGCGACGAAACCCTGGGGACCACCACGTCCTCCGGTACGCTCATGGGCGAGAAGCCCCTCTCAAATACAAAAGACGGCGAGTCAGAGACGTCACGGGGCACCTCTGTCACGGGCGGCGTACGAGGCACCGCCAGCGAGGCCAGCGTGGAGGCCGACGACAGCCACGGCGGCAGGGCCGGACGAGGGCCAAGTGGAGGCGACGAGCGCGGCCCGTCGCAGTGCCACATGGGGTGACCCGAGGGGGGCGGCGGCGGCGTCACGTCAGGCACTGGGAGCATGGGCAGGGACGTCAGACCATGATCCATAGAGGGTGATGTCATCGGCGTGTCGGTACCATGGCTGCTGCCGAATTGCGGCGAACTATTCCCGAGACGAGAAGGCAGTGGCGACGCAGGCGACGAAGCCGAGGTAGGTACGGAGGGGTTGGTAGCGACAGGCATCACACACGAGAGACTTGAGATAGACAAAGAAAGCGAGAGGCGAGAAATGGGGCAAAGGAGGGCGTGATTTTATAGTGCTACGTCGATCGACCAACGGCCAGCTACATGGCTGTCATGGGACTGAGCGGCTATGCATAGCGGTGGGACATGTAGCGACGTTCTAAATGGCGCAGCACATCCCACCACGCGCTGTGATTCGCTTCCTCGGCCGCTAGGATCGCCGCGCCCATGTCACGGCCGAGTCCCGCCGCCCACTCGACCAGCGCCTGATCCACTTGCACCTGCCAGGCTGCCTGCACGTCGGGGGGCCCAGGCGCTTTAGCCCAAATCAGCGCTTGAGCAGCGCACAGCCCCACGCACTGTTCCAATGCATCGCGGAGATGTGTGTCACCGTCGCGATGGCGCGAGGTCCATGCGCTGGCCAACTCGAGCAGGGTGCCCAGCGAGGCGGGCGCACCAGGCGCGACATGCAGCGTGGGCGCAATCATCGCAGGAAGTTGCGGCCACGCAGAGGGCTCATGCGTCAGCACAAGCTCAGAGCTGCTCAATGCCCACAGGAGCGCCAGCAAGAGACACAGTGCGTCGTCCACAGCGGCCTGCGCGGCGCGCAAGACCGACTCGTCCGCTGGCGCTTCGGTAGGCTCATCAAGCCCGAGCCACGCCCGCAGCTCGGTTGGATGCGTCGCAAGGTACGCTAATGGCGGCATGAGACGCGGTGCCCGCTCGACCAGTACGTCGCCCAGGGGAATGTGCGCTTTCGCATGTACACGCGGCGTGTCTTGCGAGGCACTCGGCGCCTTGGCCACCCACATGCTGTAGAATAGGCGCAAGGTCGCACGCACCTCGTGCAGCTCCGCCATATCCAAGCGCTGCGTCTGCGTGAGCGGCGCCCATAGGAAAGCGCGACGCAGCTGACCCCCACACATGTGCACAAACGCATCCACATCGGCATCCACGAGGTGTGCGCGCGCTTCGTGGCCCACATTCTCAACGATCCGTGTCACTGTGCGGAGCGCTAGTAGCCACACGGCATGTAGAGGATTCGGCTCACCGGACGGCAGTGTGGCGTCCATGCGTCCTTCCTCCAAGGCCGCGCTCAACGCATGGGTTCCTAGCACACGCACCATGCCTGCATGTGCCAGGAGCTCACACGCGGCCGGCTGCGCCGCCAGTGCCTCGAGCAGGCGGACCAGCGGCGCAAAGAACCGCACATGCGTGCGCGGTGCGCCAGCCCACTCGCCCGGCGCTGCGAGCGGCGCATGAGTGAGCAGTTGGCGCACACCATGCAGGATAGGCGTTTCGCGCAAGGGTTGCAGCCACACGCTCGGCGGAACACATGCCATGCCTGTCTGCACGACAGCCACCAGCACATCGAGGTCGTGCTCGGCACGTCGTGCTGCTTCGCTCGAGGGTACATCCAAAAGCGGCGCAAAGGCAACCATGTGTGACAGTGCGTGCATGGCATGCCCTAGCACGGCAGACAGGGCACTGACCGGCTCGCTCAAGCGCCGAGCGGCTAGAGTAACGGCCAACATGCACTGCAAAAGGGGCGCGCGGAACTCGGCAGCCGCACCTGTCTCGGACACGGAAGCGGACAGCGTATACGCGGGCACTTCGAGTGTGTGCACTAAAGCCACCGCCAACGCGTTCACGGCGGGCGCCGCGATTTGGGTGTGTGTCGCACCAAGCACGCGCGCCCAGAGGCGCAGCACGTCACATCGCTCGTCGGCCGCAGCGAGCGGCGCAAGACGCAACGCAAGCGCCTCGAGCGTGGGTTGTACAGACGGTGCGTCTGTACTCGCGAGTAGGTGAGGGAGGGACGTGCCTAGGGCATCCACACACGCATGCGCACGCAAAGCCTGAGCATCCAGCGCGGACCATGCGAGACCGATCCGCTCGGCCAGCGCCGCCGCCTCCGTGTCGGGTGACACACGCGCGAGGAGCGCGGGCATCGCGTACATGTACGTAGGCCCAAAGATGCGACGTTCATCGTACTCGTCGCGACGAGGAGGCAGGCGGAGCGTGGAGATGGGCAAATGTGGTACGAGCGCAGCAAGGGATGCTTCGTCGCTTTGCACAGCGGAGGACGAGGCTGTATCGAGCATGGCAGCAATCACATCAACAGCATGCTGATCACGCAGTTCGTGGCATAGCACACGCAGGCCGCCCTGTGGTGTCGTGGGCGATGCACTCGAGGCGCTGCGGCCGAGCGCCTGCACGTCGAGCTCCAGCAGGCGCAGCGCGCGGGCCTGCGCCACCATGCGGTGCGCGTACGCCGTTGTCGTGTCGGCCGATGCCTCTTCGGACGGGAACGGCACCTCATGACGCCAAAGTGCCTTTAAAGCGTCAAAGAAGTGCGTGTCTTGGCGCAGGGCCGCAAACACCCGGGGATGAGCCAGGGCGTGTGCCCATGCTTCGTTGAGAAAGAGGAGCACGGCTGCAAGGACGTCAGGTGCACGTTCCCATAGATCAGCTTCGCGCACCGTCCTAGTCGCTAGCTGCAGAGCCGTTGGCGTATCCGCCGCAGCTTCCCCTTCGGCTTCATGGCCACCCGTGAGCATAAATGTGGCAAGCGCAGGCCTCGACGCAACGAGCGCCGAGAGCATGCGCCATAACGCCGCACGCAGAGGTCTGTCGCTAGGGCCGTGGGCGAGCTGCGGAAGTAGGTCCCGCACCATGGCATCGACCTGCGCCGTGGTGCCAACAAGGGGGGCCCATCGGAACGCCGACGTTTCAGACGTACGCACGCTTTCCGTCACAAGGTTCGCAGCGGCCATGGCCAAGGACGCAGGCACAGCTGCTGCCACATACGACACCACAGCGCCAGCCCGTGCACCGCGCGCCTCAGACGGCGCAGGTAGGGAAGGGGGGGAAGGTTGTGGTTCACGTGATGCGCGTGTCACGAGCGTGCGAGCGGACACGAGCGCCTGTGTCACGAGCGCTTCGGCAGGAGCGCCTCCGGTCAGCGGCGTGTCCAAAGCGGCGAGCCAGGGGCGCAGTGCCGAGGGCGTGGCGCTTTGGCCGAGAGCGCGCTCCACTACAGCCACGATGGGCTGCACAGCGTCCTTGTCCGCACACAAGCAGGGGTCCACCAGCACAGTATCCCAAAGGCGGAGGCACGCGAGGCCTACGGCCGCATGCACCTCGGGGGGGGCTGGCAACGTAGCATGGTCGGCCCAGAGCACATCCGCTACCCAGGAGAGCGCACGCGCAATGACGCGGGCCTTGATGTGCACCAAATTGGCGGGGTCCACATACTGCGCCGACTGCATTTGCGCGAGGAGCGCCGCGAGCAAATCAAGTAGGGCGAGTGCGCCGCCAAAGGCGTGCTGAGCACATAGGGGCGAGGGCGGCGAGACATGGGTGTCGTCCAAAAGCGGCGCAGTGCCAGGGCTACCCACCAGCACATTGGTACTGCGCACATGCTGCCACACATCGTTGGGGCAGAGAGGAAGCAACGCCTGTAAAAGACGGTAGCCTGCACACACTTGACGCTCGTTCAGCGGGTGCGCCGCAAGACCATGTTGCACGAGGCGCAGCGCAGTGGGCACGAGTGCCATGTCCGGTCCGAGATGCTCGAGCAGCGCCTCGCCCAGCGCCTCGTCCGCACTGAGCATGTCCGTAAATAGTTCGGCCATCTCGGTTGCCACGAGCTCAGCGTCGGCCCAGTCAGGCGAGAGGGCCAGCGGCGGAGCATCGGCACTGTCGTCCAGCAAGGGGTGACGCCGACCGGAGGACAAGGGACGCTGCTGCTGCTGCTCCGGATACGCCAGCGTATCGTGAAGCACATGCCATGCACTGACAGGCGTGGCGAGCTGCCAGAGCACCACGGCCGGCACCTCGTCAGGGGGTGATATGAGCGTGCCGCGTGTGCCTGCTGGAAGCACAAGTCGCGTTGCAGGCACAGGCAGCGCCGTACGTAGCTCATAGTGTACGCCTGGCGCTTCTGTGCCTTGCACTGGCTGCCAGGGCGCCAAAGCCGTGGCGCGTGGGGGCATGACAAGGGCGAGCGTCGGTAGATGCATCAGGAGGTCGGCTGCTGAAGCGGCCGTATCGGGCGCCGGCGCATGCATGGACGAGCCGCTGAGCGCGCGCGCCAGGCGGACGAGTGGGCGCAAAGACGCAGGGAAGCGCCTACGCGCCGTTTCGACGACACTGGCGCGCGTAGGATACGGCAGGTCTTGCGTCCAGAACTGGAGGCAGAGGGCGGCTGCGCCATCGGCCACGTCACCCGAGGCGTCGCGAAACGTGCCGTACCACAGGTCCACGAGTGCATTCAGGTCGGGCAAGTACTCGGGCTGCACGAGCTCTGACACGGTCAGTAAGAGGCCTTTGAACACGGCGCGGTACGCAAGAGCGCTCAAGTTCGAGGCACCCAGCCCATGCGCACATGTGCCGAGGAGGGGCGACGAGACGAAGGCGTGTAGCGTGCCCAGCAAGTCCATGGTGGGATCAAACGCGCCTTGCACGAGGCGCCGCCAAAGGGGCGGGCCGAGGTCCAGCACATTGACCGCGCGCGCAAGCGCAGGTTCCAGAGGCGGCGCATCCTCCGCCGAGACATGCTCGTCCAGTCGGCGCAGCACAAGGGCAAGGGCGAGGAGGAGCGGGGCGTATGCGGGATCAGACGCCGCCTGCGTATCGAGGCGCTGGAGAGCCGCATCAAGAGCGGCGGGGTCTGCAGCGAGCGGTGCGAGCGCGGCATCGTCCGCCAGGGCGCCGGCCGGCAGCGCCTCGAGAGCGGCCTCGAGGTTGAGGCACTCGATACCGAGGAACACGAGTAGCTCGCGCACACTGCGCAACAGGTCGCGCACATCGTCCGACAAAAAGCCCGCACTCGCTTGTTGTTGGCCAAAGTGAGTCCGCTGGATGGCGGCGAGTAGCGCGTCGAAAAATCCCATGGTAGGAGGTAGGCGCCCATAGTAGAGGAGGAAGGCGACCTCGAGAAGCGCGAGTTGGCGCTCGATGCTGTGGCGCGCGCTGAGCATGGCATAGCGGGGATCGGCCGCGAAGGATGCGGCGTGCGCATGCGTAGCGGCATGCTCGAAAGACGATAAGCAGTGGTGCGCGAGTGCCTCGTCGGCGAGCTGATCCAAGACATGGGACGCCATGTCGAACAGTTCATTGTGCGCGTCTTCCGCAATGCGCAAAAGAGCGCTCAGACAGCGGATAACAGCGAGCTGCTCTTCCAGGAAAAAGAGGAATAGTGCATCGAGAAGAGCATCACGTTGGTCGCCCGGCTCGCAGTCGCGCGCATCGAGCTTTCGGTGCGTACTGGCGAGGTAGGTGCACAAAAGTCCGGCGGCCTCGACCTCGTCGAGGTGCAAGTGGTCGCTGAGTGCCAGGCTCATATCACGCTGTGTGGTATCAAGCTGGATGGTATGTCCGTACCACGAAACGCAAGCCTTTTGAACGGCGGCGCGCGACGCGGCTGTGGGCGCCGACCACGGCGCACCACACGCGCGAAGCCGCGCGAGGCGCAGCTCCAGCAGGCGTTGGAGCTCCGCGGGCGCGCAAATTTGGCGCACGCATTCGAGATGCTCGTAGATCTCGTAAAAGGATACATACATGGGCATATGGGACAATGGTTCATGCGCAGCGTCCGGCGCCGCGCTAGGAGCTGCACCGGCCATGGTCGGCGGCTGCGAGAGGGACGCGGCGTCGGCCGAGCAGGTCGACCGCCCTCCACTAGGGGGGCGGCCCCAGCGGAGGCGGCGGCTCGGACTCTTCGTACTGGGGCAGGCGTACCCACTCGAGGGATGTCTTGGAGTGTGTGAGGATGAGCGGGACGCCAATAACAATATCGACAATGCGGCGCGCGCCGCGCTCGGTCGGGGGGGCATCCAGCTTTTCCACGCGAATCGTGATTTTGAGCACGTGGTGAATATGGATGTTGGACGTGGGGTGCTGGCACGAAATATTGATCATAGCCTGACACTCCATCGTGACGAGCGGCTGAAGGCTCAGACGCCACGGTCCGGCTGGGTCGAGGGGCGCAAGACGAATAGATTCCGACTCGGCCTCGGCCGGGCTCTGCGCTGCGGCCGCTTCCACGTACGGGTAGAGGGGCGACTGTGCCAAGATGTCGGAGTTGTCGCCTTCGACGGGTAGCAGCGCACGGTCAGGTTCAGGACTCTGTAGGCGCAGTAGGCTCCACTTGCGAGGCATTTCGTGGCGCATGGTCCGACGCTCATTGGCATAATAGTCGGTCTTTTCCTCGAGTGCCAGCACTAGGCGGTGAATACGTATCTTGCCGAGCGGGACAAAAGTAAGGTGTACGGGGATCGCTGTACCGATCGGAAAGCTGCTTCCATCAATGGCAACCGAGTACTCGAGCATGTCCTCGCACTGACGATGCAGCATGATGGAGCTGGATGCGCTTGGCAAGACAGCTGACGGCGTTTGAACGACAGTAACTTCTTGCTCCGCCACGAGATTACTGACGAGGGTCCCGCTGCGGAAGACGGTCGCACGAAGCTGGTACGAGACATGCCCAAAATCGGCATGCAGCGTGGGTGGCAGGTCGTGAGGGAGCGATAGGCTAAAGGGATACTCGTACTCGCCTTTGCGCAGCTCGAACCACTCAGCCTGTACAGCGGGTGTGTTGGGGGCGGGTAGGGTTAGTGGTGGCGGGGATTCTGTTTCCGGCGAGACGCGCGGAGGACGCAGCCCGTCCAGCAGGCCACGAACGGAGCGCAATGTCGGCTGCGCCGGCACGGGACGGGGCAGCGATAAGCGAGGCGAGCGCTCACGCTCACGCTCACGTACTTCCTCGGGCCACATTTGCTGTGGCACCGATGCGCGGCGCACAACCGGCACTTCGTGATCAGCGACGCCGCCATGGCCGATGGAAAGAGGTAGGCCCGTGCTCGAGCGAAAGACGCTCGTAGACAAACGAAGGATGTCCATTTGCTCGACCATTTCGATCCCATTGGGCTTGAGCCCTTCCGGCCAGTCGGTGCGCGACTTTCCACGAAGTTGGATCGTAATGTCCTTGATACGTGCAGGTTTGGGAAGCGAGAGACGCACGACGCCCCGCACCTGTGCAGGCGGCCCGTCGTACTCGGGCGTCGAGAGATCCTGATCGCCCGCTGCATGTGAGTCAAGCGGCGCACCTGTGCCAGTGTAGGGAAGAAAGACAGCTGGCTCTGATACTGTGGTCAGTATGCGGCACGCACATAGAATCTCTAGCGACGGGGCCACCATGTCGACCAGGTGAGCGATCGACGGAGGGGTGTAAGCCGACCAATCGTATTCGTCTGACGACGCAGCGCCGCGGACTTTGCTGCGCGTGAAATTGGGCCGATTTGCCACCGTGCACGGATCCGCTACTTACCTTCCTACGTCTCCATGTCGCTGAACGCCACCGCCCAATTGCCCCCTCTTCTCATCTCGCCGAAGCAACTGGCCTCGCTTTTGCAGGGCCCTAAACCGTTGCGCATCCTAGATGCGACTTGGTTCCTGCCGATGCCGGGCGCTACGCCTCGCCATGCGCACGCCGAGTTCTTGCAAGGCCCCCGTCTGCCCGGTGCCCTCTTTTGGGACGTGGATGCGGTGACAACGCGTGGCGAGAGTGTGCGAAACCTGCCGCACATGATGCCCAGTGCCTCTGTGTTTGCAGAGGCTGCGCGTGCGCACGGTATTTCGCGTGACACGCATGTCGTGGTGTACGACACGCACGGTATCTTTTCGTCGCCGCGCACGGCCTTTACGTTTGCTGCGTTTGGACACCCTGCGGTGTCTGTCCTCGATGGCGGTTTGCCTGCGTGGCTCGCGCTGGGCGAAACGGTCGAGCGCGAGGCACTCACGGAGGACCCCAAGGTGGATGCGGCCGAGTACGAGACGCCCACCCTGCAATCTGGCTGGATCCGCTCGTTTGAGGAGATGCTGCACAATACCCAACTGGGCGACAAGGCGCAAACGGTGCTGGATGCGCGCCCCAAGGCTCGATTCGACGGCCAATCGCCCGAGCCGCGTCCTGACATGGCGGCGGGCCACATTCCGCATGCACTCTCGCTCCCTGCGCCGACTCTGCTCGAGTCGCAGCCAAAGCAGGATGGCTCGGGCACCTACACGAGCATGAAGCCGCAGCATGAGCTGTGGAAGCTCGTCCAAGCGGTTGTAGGCGACCAAGGCCTCGAGAAGCTGCGCCACGATGGCTCGGCCAAGGGCTCGATGGGCGTATCGCTGACGTGCGGCAGCGGCATGACTGCCTGCATTGTGTGGCTCGCGCTGCAGCAGCTCGGCATCAACGGTGCGCTGTACGACGAGAGCTGGGCTGGCTGGGGCCGCCGCGCGCATGCTGGCGAAGCGCCTGTTGAGAAGAGCGATGCGTAAGCTATAGAACAGTGTCGTAGACAATGCCGCGTAACTCGGATCCGCGGAGCGTTCGCTTCACATCGGCGGCAAACGCTGCTTTATCGCGGCGGAATGCTTCGGCGGCGTCTGGATCAGTAAGTAGGCGTACCTTTGTTGAGGGGATCTTCTGGGTTCGGTGCCAGGAATAGGAACAAGAGGCCCACAAACACCGAGTTGAGATTCAAAATAGGGTTCCAGTCCTCGCGCAAGATATTCAGGCATACGTGCCCTTCGAGGTCCAGGTTCGGGTGGTAGATGCGCTGCAAGCACTGCACACGCGGCGGATCGTGGGGATAGTTGGAGTTGAGCGTGACATCAAAGCGAAATGTGCCTCCCGCGTACATGCCCTCGTCGGGGCGTAGACGCAGCTCAAAGTGCAGTACGTCTGCCGGGTCCGGAAAGTGGATCTCGATCGTGGGCGGCAAATCGAGCTCGGCCAGATCTGTGTGAGCGAGGAACACGCACCTTTTTGCGCACGCATCTGTGCGGGTGAGAGTCGAGGCCCATGGCGCCGCACCTCGTCGGCCTCGCGCCGCTGACTCCAGAGCTATGGTCAGGCAGTCGCACGTACGTGAATCATGGCCACCTGCCCCCGACTGGGCGGCGCGACGTCGTGACGATGACTAAGCGTCTTTTCGTTTCACGACGATCATGCCGCAAGACGCCGAAGTAGCAGCGGCCGCTCAGGCCTCCGCAGACGAACTTGTCGGTGCCATGTCGGCGACCCAGGTGAAGGAAGAGGTGAAGAATGTGCCTGAGGAGGAGATCGACGACGACGACAAGGACGAGCAAGACGAGGGGGCCCCAGGTGACGACGAAAAGAAGAAGAAAAAGAAGAAGAAGAACAAGAAGAAGAAAAAGACCGGCGCCGCGCAGCAGACCGAGCCGCCCACCGTCGGCCTTACCAAACTGTTTCCTAGCGGTGTGTATCCGGAAGGCGAGATCCAGACGTACGACACGAGCCACTGGGACGAATCGCGGCAGCGCGTGACGCCCGAGGAGCTGCGTGAGCGTGAGCGTCTGGCGCAGCAGCAGGAAGGCTTTGATTATAACCTGATCCGCCGTGCCGCCGAGGTGCATCGCCAAGTGCGCCAGTACGCGCAGCGCACGATCCGACCAGGCATGTCGATGACCGACATTGCCAACATGATTGAGAATGGCACGCGCGCGCTGGTCGAGGAGAATGGCTTTGAAAGTGGCATCGGTTTCCCAACAGGTCTTAGTCTCAACGAGGTCGCGGCGCACTACACGCCCAACGCCGGCGATAAGCGTATCCTGCAGGAGACGGACGTGCTCAAGGTCGACTTTGGTGTCCACGTCAAGGGCCGCATCGTTGACAGTGCGTTTACGATGAACTTTGAGCCGACGTGGGACCCCCTGCTGGTCGCGGTCAAGGAGGCGACCAACGCGGGTGTGCGTGCAGCCGGCATTGATGTGCGTCTCGGCGATGTCGGTGCGGCCGTGCAAGAGGTCATGGAGAGCCACGAGTTTGAGGCGCAGGGCAAGACCCACCGTGTCAAGTGCATCCGCAACCTGAACGGACACAACATTGAGCCGTACCGGATCCACGGCGGCAAGTCGGTGCCGATCGTTGCCACGCCGGGGCTCAACACGAAAATGGAAGAGGGCGAGTACTTTGCGATCGAGACATTCGGCTCCACGGGCCGTGGCTACGTTGTCGACCAAGGCGAATGCTCTCACTATGCGCGCAAAGTCACGCCGCCCAAGGTCTCCTTGGGTCTCAGCAGTGCGCGCCAACTGCTGCATACGATCAACAAGAACTTTGGCTCACTGCCTTTCTGCCGCCGCTACCTCGATCGCCTCGGCGAGCAAAACTATTTGCTTGGTTTGCGGCACCTCGTCCAACAGGGCATTGTCACAGACTATCCTCCGCTCGCCGATGTCCCCGGCTCCATGACGGCTCAGTACGAGCACACCATTTTGCTGCGCCCGACCTGCAAGGAGGTCGTATCGCGTGGTGACGACTATTAGCGTATAGCACGCCACATACTCCTACCCAGCCATAGTGTCGCGACCCACACGGCCGCCACCGTGACAAGGACCACGGGCATGGCCAGGGCAGCATCACCTACCGGGATCGGCGCGCTCGTTTCGGGTGGTAGAGCCACAGACTGGGGCGGTACGTATACGGACGAGCCTGTGACCGCTTCGAGCGCAGGAAGCCAGTGCCAATGACTGGGCGGTACGAGGTTTCGCGTGTCTGATGAGTCGTTTCAACGTACCGATCGTTTCCCACTGGGGTGGCGGCGATGCGCACTGTGCCAGCACCACAGGTGCATCGGCAAAAAGCGCCTGGGGCGCTGTGGGCGTAGCGATCCAGGGCTGTGCGGCCGCCAAGCCGCGCTGCACAAGGTCAAGGGCGCGGCGTGCCCAGGCATGGGGCGTCTGCGAATGGAGGCGCTCGATCCACGTTCGGAACGCCTCGGGCCCGTGCCTCTCACGATCTAAAAGGGGCATGGGAACCGCATGTGCGTAGCGTACATGCAAAGGTATGCGAACCTCGCCGCCATGCGCCAGATCCAGGAGAAGCGCTGTGTGCTCACAGGCCGATCCCGTGCATGGCGCATGCGCCCGGGGTCCCTCGCCTTCCCACCACGCAGGTGGTGCCTTTTCAATCTGTGCGGCCCAGCGGGACTCGGAAGCCCAGCCCGGCATATGCTCGAGGTCGATGGGCCCCCAAAGGTGCCTGTCCACCACGGGTGGCGTGCAGCGTGCCGTATATGGATCAAAAAACACGGTAGGCGGCAATGTATACAATAGGTGAAGCGAGCATCCCTCGGGCGCATCGGGCACGTCGATCCATGCCGTTGGTGCGTACGAAGTACGCTCCGTCCAGCGCAGCCGACCGCCAGCCGGGGTCGTCACTAGCTCCATGGCGAAAAGGCGGCCTGTGCGCTGACGGACCATCACGTGCTGATCGCGGGCTCTCGGACGGACGGCCGGCGCAGGGCACAGCGAGGGCGACGTCTTTTTGGCAGGGATGGACACCTCGCCCGGGGAGGCCTTGAAGCGTGTTCTATCGGATGCGACGCTGCTGAGTGTATCTCCCGACCAGGATACCAGTGAGGAGCTGACGCGTCCCCTCGTGCCCCTCGATGCTGCCGAGCGTGAGGCCTTTGAGAAGCGGGTTGCCTCGACCAAGCTGAGCTCCAACTCGGATGGACTCATTGCACTACTGCGCGACCACCCTGAACTCGTCAGCTCGCAACTGGCAGAGAAAGCAGAGCGGGAACTGGCCGAAAAAGCACTACCTCTCCCGCCCACGCCTTCTGAGACCGTCACGAGCTATGCGAGTGCACCTCATGGCGACGACATTTCCAGTCAGAGTGAGCTGTTTCCGAAGACCAAAGATGGTGCACCTGCGATCAAGACGCAGCGGCGCCTCTCGCAGACGGTCATGCAGTTTCCTCTCCCCGAGTTATCGCGCCTAGCAGGGGAAAAGTCACGGCATGCATCGGCGCACCGTGTTGGCACGACGCCCTTGTCGATGAGCCGCTCTCGCTCCATGTCCGGCGAGCCGAATCTTGGCGCACTGGGTGCGCGACCTGATTATGGAGACGAAAAGATTGTGGTGGCCATGGTCGGACTGCCTGCGCGGGGCAAGAGCTTTCTGTCGAACAAGCTGATGCGGTACCTGCGGTGGCGCGAATACAAGGTGCGTGTATTCAATGTGGGCCAACTGCGGCGCGCTGTAGCGCGGGAGCGCGACGCGGCCGAATGGGCATCGTCGTTGCAGAACGCGGCCTTTTTTGATTCGCACAACTCCGAGGCGCTCAAGGTGCGCGAGACGCTCGCCCACGAATGCCTCGAGCAGCTCATCAAGTGGCTCAAGACGACAGGCAACGTTGGCATTCACGACGCGACCAACACGACCAAGGCGCGGCGGCGGCAGATTGCTGAACGTGTCGCCAAAGAGCCCGGCATGCGCCTCGTGTTTCTCGAGTCGATCTGTACGGACCCCTCGGTGGTCGCTGCGAATGTCGAGGTCAAGGTGCATAGTCAAGACCCCGATTATATGAATATGAGGTACGACCAGGCGCGGCAAGATTTTTGGCGGCGGATCCAGCACTACGAGGCCGTGTACGAGCCATTGGATGGGGACGGCACCGAGCGGCACTACTCGTACTGCAAAATTGTGGATGTGGGACGCACAGCGACGATGAACCAGATCAGCTCGTATCTCGAGTCACAGATTGCCTTTTACCTGCTCAACCTGCATATTGCGCCGCGTAACATTTTCATGTCGCGCCACGGCGAGTCGCAATTCAACCTCGAGGGCAAGATTGGTGGCGACTCGGATCTATCCGAGCGTGGCTGGGCTTATGCGCGTGCGCTACCCAAGCTCATCCACGACCACATTGGCGACGAAGAACTGACGGTATGGCACAGCTCGCTCCGACGCACCGGGCAAACGGCAAGCTTTCTGCCATACCCCAAGCTCGTGTGGAAGTCGCTCGATGAGCTTGATGCGGGTGTGTGTGATGGCATGACGTACGAAGAGATCGCGACATTCTACCCCGAAGACTCGGCGAGTCGTGACGAAGATAAGTTCAACTACCGTTACCGAGGCGGCGAGAGCTATCGCGATGTGGTCGTGCGACTGGAACCGGTGATCATGGAGCTGGAACGCCAGACCAACATTCTGATCATTGGGCACCAGGCCATTTTGCGGGCGCTGTACGCCTACTTTATGGGCTACGACCAAAATGAATTGCCCTACATCAAGGTGCCATTACATACAGTCATTCAGCTAACGCCCATGGCGTACGGATGCAAAGAGGTGCGGTACGCCCTGCCCATCGAGGCGGTCGATACGCACCGCGCACGGCCCACGCCCCTGGTGCGGCCACCTGCGGCGGAGGAGGAGAGTGCCATCGTCCAGGCACTCACGAGTCCGCCGCCGTCGCAGCAGTCCAGTGGAAATTAACGCCACGGCGCCATGCGTCGCTCTTCGGCCCGCCGCTGCTCTACTTTCACGGCGACGTTCGGGCCCCAGTACTCGGCGGGGTCGCGCCCGGTGGCCAGTACTTCTTTTTCGTGCTCGCGCGCTTGCGGCCGCGTGAACAGGACGACATTGTCATAGTCGAGCGGGCGCTTGGGGTCCCAGCGTTCCAGTTGACCGATCGCGAGTGTATCATAGGGTGGCACAACGGAACGGCCACGGAAGATTTCTTCGAAAATGTAGCCAATGTCATTCACGCCGAACGGAATGCGCACGCGCGGTGGGGCCGGCCCGTCGGGCGTGGGCACATAGTTCGACGGCACATCCTTGGACAAGGTGCGTGGCGCGCGAATATCGATGGGAGGCGACGGAAATTTGCTTTCGGATACGTTGAGGTCCGCAAAGAGCTTCTCGTAGAGCTTTCGCCGGCCTTTGATGGCCAGTGGCTCGAGTTTGTACTGCGCTACATCGCACAAAATGTACGTTGCTGCAGCCAGGCCAAACATGGCAGGTAGCGGGCCGAGCACAGGCAGAATTCGCACGCGAAAGTCGTCAAACGCGGCGAGCTCTTGCACGGACCCCTTGGCAAACTCCTCGTCGGGCAGGGGAAGCAGGTGCGTGTCTGATTTTTCCGTCGAGTAGACACATGGAAGAGTCCAAGCTGTGGCGCAGTGCGCTTCTATGGCCTGCCTCTGTGCCTTGGGGTCCTCGCTGCCAGGAGGCGGGATGGGAGGGAGGCCAGCGGCGCGCAGCTCGCGGCGTACGACGCGTGCAAGGGGATCCTCGGCCGTCGTCGAGATATCGCTGATCTGGATACGGCTTGGGTCGGCCTTGGCACCCGCACCCATCGACGAAAAGGCACGCAAGTGGTGCTCGGCGCAGTACTTTAAAAGTTCCACCTTGGTATCCAAATTGTCGATGGCATCCACGACGTACGTAGGATGTCCTTCCAGCAGCTCATCTGCGTCAGCCGCGTTGAATAAGCGCACGCACGCCTCGACGCGAGCCCATGGCGCAATCTTGGCGAAAAACTGCTGGCAGCACACGACCTTGGGGCGTCCCACGTCCGCGAGTGTCGCACACGCATGGCGATTCAGCGAAGATAGAGACACTTGATCAAAGTCAATAATACGAAGGCGACCAACGCCTGCGCGCAGCAGCATGAGGGCGGCCCAGCTTCCGACGCCACCGGCACCGACCACAATGACAAAGCTGTCGCGGATGCGCTGCATGCCTTCTTCGCCAAGGAATGCATAATGACGACTTAGCTGCTCACGCACGAGATCTTCATCGTATGCGTCATGCCCCTGCGTATGCGCAGCTTGCGACATACCAGGCAGGGCGCGCGTCGGTGCGTCGTGGGCAGCCTCGTGGGCCTCTCGCGCTAGGCGCGCTCGGCGGCGACGGCGCGTGCGTTTCTGCCATCCCAAAACGGTCACAATAGAAAGTGCCGACGATGCAAGTGCGACAGCGCCAAGCACAGCAGCCGAGCGCAGGCTCGGCGTGGCCAAGCGATCTGCCACGCGGCTCATGCGACCGTGTCCCTGTCGGTTCGGGGGGTGGCGTATGTCGCACGTGACACGCAAATTTTTCGCGGTCAAGGCGGCGGCGGCGGCGGTCACAGCTCTTGGCCCCACTCCTGTCGGCGATGGACCTTACGTCGCATGTGCGGTCCGCCTCGTTCTCGTTCCTGACAGCGGACGAGGTGCGCAGCATTTCTGTGCGGCAGGTAGTGAATCCTGTATTGCTGGATCATGCCAATGCGCCTACGGAAGGCGGTCTGTACGACCCGGCATTTGGGCCGATCCGTGTGGACGACCTGTGCCAAACGTGCCATATGAACCATTTCGAGTGTCCAGGGCACTTTGGGCACATGGAGCTTCCAGCACCCGTGTTCCATCCATTGTTCATGAACCATGCCTACTCGCTACTGCGTGGAACTTGTCTGTATTGCCACCACTTTAAGCTGCCACGCATGGCCATCGCCAAGTATACGGCGCAGTTCCGTCTGCTGGAGTATGGCCTTGTGGAAGAGGCACAGCTTCTGGCGGAGGCTACGCTGCGCCGCTTAGAGGCGCAGGAGGATGAAGAGGCGCCGCTAGCGACTGTGGGTGCTCCCCAAGCCGAGACGGTGGACGAGTTTGTGCGCCGTATCGATGAAGAGGTGCGCCACCATATCCAAACGGCGCAGCGCCGTGGCGTGCGTCGAGGTCAAGATAAAGGCACAGCGACGTATGCTGCGCGACGTGCGCTGCGGAACCTCTTCCTCAAGGACATTCTGCGTCGGCGATGCGAGCAGTGCCAAGCTATGAATCCGACTCTGCGAAAGGACGGCTTTGTGAAGATTACAGAGCGTGCACTTTCTGCGCGCGACCATGCGATCCACGAGGCGCGCGGAATACGCCGCCCAAACGTACTACTGGACCGCGACGAAGCCCCTTTGCCCTCCGCTGACGCACCGAGTCTTTCTATGAAAGAGGCACGCAAGCTGAGCAAGGAGGCTGGCGATCAAATGCGCGTGGTACCGGCGAGCGAGTGCCGGGCGCATCTACGACGCCTCTTTGCGAACGAGGCCACGATTTGTGCGCTCGTGTTTGGTCGGCACCCCATCTTTGGCGGTCGTGCGGCACCGAGTGCCGACGTATTCTTTGTGGAAGTGATTTGCGTTACGCCCACGCGATTCCGGCCTGCTAGTGTGATGGGCGACCAAACGTTCGAAAACCCCCAAAATGAGCTGCTTACCAAGGTACTGCAAACTACGTTCTTGGTGCGAAACGCCAACGAGCAGGTCCAAGCCTACCAACGCAAAGACAACTACCCTGTGCTGGAAGGCTTGGACGAGGCGGAAGCTATCCAGCAGGTTGCGCAGTGGGAAAAGGCGCGCCGTGGAGCGATGGATGCGCTGCTTTCGTCGATGATGCAGCTGCAAGTCAGCGTGAATGTGTATATGGACTCGAGCAAGAACCCTGCACCTGCACGGCAAGGTGCGGCTGCCACGCCAGGCGTCAAGCAAGGCCTGGAGAAGAAAGAGGGCCTGTTCCGAAAGCACATGATGGGCAAGCGTGTCAACTTTGCGGCCCGCTCCGTGATTTCCCCCGATGTCAACATTGAGACGAACGAGATTGGTGTTCCCCCTGTGTTTGCCAAGCGCCTCACCTACCCTGAGCCCGTGACACCCCACAATGTCGAGCTGCTGCGCCAGCTGGTGATCAACGGACCCGATGTCTATCCCGGCGCGCACGCCGTTCGAGCCGAGGACGGCACCGAGACGCTACTTAAGCACTTGTCTTTGGAGGAGCGCACGGCATTGGCGAACCAACTGCTAACGCCCCAAGGGCAGACGTCGCGTCAGGCGCGGGGCACGTTTGGTGGTCTGGGCAGCACGCTGCGCACGCCGGTCGTGAACAAGCAAGTGTTGCGGCATCTGCGCACGGGTGACATTCTCGTGATGAATCGGCAGCCAACGCTGCACAAGCCATCGATGATGGCCCACAAGGCGCGTGTGTTGCAGGGAGAGCGTACGATCCGCATGCACTATGCCAATTGCAACTCGTACAATGCCGACTTTGATGGCGACGAAATGAACATGCACTTCCCCCAGAGCGAGATGGCGCGCGCCGAGTGCTACCACATTGCGAGCACGGATCATCAGTACCTGGTACCGACGAGCGGCAATCCATTGCGCGGTCTGATCCAGGACCATGTGGTGGCAGGTGTGTGGATGACATGCAAGAACACCATGTACACGCGCGACGAGTACCAGCAGCTGCTGTATGGCGCGTTGCGGCCCGAAATCTATGGGCTTACGCGGCGCGTGCGAACACTGCCGCCGGCCATTTGGAAGCCAGTTCCACGCTGGACCGGCAAGCAAGTCATTTCTACCATCCTGCTAAATGTCACGCCGGCACATGCCCAAGGGCTGAACCTGGATGCCAAGGCGCGTGTAGGGGCCAAGTACTGGGGTGCCGAACACGCTGCGGAAGAGATGGTGGTTGTGCGCGATGGCGAGCTACTGACGGGTGTCTTGGACAAGTCGCAAATTGGTGCGTCTGCGTATGGTTTGGTGCACGCTGTGTATGAAATCTACGGGCCAGAGAGCGCGGGACGTCTATTGTCGATCCTTTCGCGTCTATTTACCCTGTGGCTGCAACACAATGCATTCTCGTGCCGCATGGACGACTTGTTACTGAGTGCCTCGGGTGACGAGGAGCGGCGGCGCTTGCTGCAGGAAGGCGCGCAACACGGCCGCGAGGCAGCCCTGGACAATGTGGGTCTCAGCGATGCACGGGCTGATGACCCCGACACCCACTACCACCTGCGTGTGCGTCTGGAAGAGGTGCAGCGTGATGACAACAAGCTGGCTGCGCTCGATGCCGCCATGATGGGTGCCTCGAACAAGCTGACGTCCTCGGTGATTTCGGCGTGTCTGCCTCGCGGTCTACAGCGTGTGTTCCCTGAGAACAACATGCAGATGATGACCGTATCCGGTGCGAAAGGTAGTGCCGTGAATGTCTCGTCGATTTCGTGCTTGCTTGGTCCTCAAGCGCTCGAGGGTCGCCGAGTACCGGTCATGGTGAGTGGCAAGACACTGCCATCGTTCAAGGCGTTCGAGACGGCCGCTCGTGCGGGTGGTTTTGTGGCAGGTCGTTTCCTCACGGGTATCGCACCGCAAGAGTACTATTTCCACTGCATGGCCGGTCGTGAAGGTCTCATTGACACGGCCGTGAAAACGTCTCGGTCAGGGTACCTGCAGCGCTGCCTGATCAAGCATTTGGAAGGCGTTTCGGTGCACTATGACCAGACGGTGCGAAACAGCGACGGATTTGTACTGCAGTTCCACTATGGTGAAGATGCGCTGGACGTGACCAAGAGCAAGTACCTGGACCGCTTTGACTTTATGGTGCAAAACTTTGAGAGCTACCGACGCCGTTACAACCCTGTACAGCTCGCGTCCACCATGGAGGTCGAACAAGCACCCGATCATATGAAGCGGGCCCTGAAAAAGCCACACAAGTATGCGCCAGCGCTCTCCCTCTATCCGCCGGCCCGGCACTTTGGTTCCATGTCGGAGACCTATGCGCGAAAGGTGGAAGAGTATGTGGCGACCAACCCCAGCCAGCTGCTCGCGCGCAAAAAGAAGGAGGAAACAGGTGTGCCGATGCCGCTGGCGCACGCCAAGCTGAATGCGGAGCAGTTCCGCGCAATGACCAAGGTGCTGTACCACCGCGGACTCGTCGAGCCGGGTGAAAATGTGGGTCTGCTAGCGGCGCAAGGTATTGGTGAGCCATCGACGCAGATGACCCTCAATACGTTCCACTTTGCGGGTCACGGTGCGGCCAACGTCACGTTGGGTATTCCCCGTCTGCGTGAGATTGTCATGACTGCCTCGCAGGAGATCAAGACGCCCATCATGCGCCTGCCACTCTTGGCCGGTGTGACGGACGAGCAGACCAAAATGTTCTGCCAGGACGGCTCGCGTCTTGTGCTGAGTCAGATTGTCGAGGAAGCCGTGGTGACGGAACGCATGATGCCCAAGACTGCGGCGAATGGGTACCAGCGACAAAAGCTCTACACGGTCCGCCTCTCGTTGTACCCTGCGGACGAAGTGTGGGAAGCATACCATGCGTCGACGGAGCATGTGCTGCGCGGTCTCGAAGCGACGTTTGTACCCCTCGTGGAGCGCGAGATTGTACGCGAGCTAAAGCGTCTTCGACGCGAGCAAGTGCGACAGTCGCAATCGATTGGGCGTGGCGAAACGTTTGGCGATGCGCCCGAGGCAGGCGCAGAGCCCGAGGCGGACACAGCCACGTCTGCGCGCCAGGACGATGAGTCGGACGACGAGGCCTTGTCCGATGCGGGCGATGACAATGATGCGACATCGGCCAAGCGCCGGGCCAATGCGGGCTCCAAGGTGTCGTACGACGACGACGATGCTGGGGAGACGGCCGAGGACGTGGCACGTGCGTTTGACGACGAGGCGATGGAGGTCAATGAGGACGAGGCACGTGCCGAGGACGCAGAGGACGAAGCGATCGAGACACACATCCAGGATCTCAGTGAGCGCCTGCAAAAAGAGAGCCAATTCGTGTGTGCCTTCCGGTTCGACAGTGAGCATGGCACGTGGGCCGAGTTTGATCTGCAGATGCTCAACAGCACGGACAAGATGCTACTGATCAATGTGATTGAGCGAGTGTGTCGTGCGAGTGTGGTGCACGAGATTCCCAAGATTACTCGACTCCTTGTGCCGCCACCTACACCGGGTGAAACGGAGGTGGCACTTACCGCCGAGGGCATCAACCTGCCAGGCATGTGGGACTTTGGCTATGGTGTCGTGGACTTGAATCGCATCTACACGAACGACATTGGCGCGCTTCTGCACAACTATGGTGTGGAAGCCGCGCGTTCTGCCATCGTGAGCGAGCTCAAGGGCATCTTTGACACGTATGGTATCGGTGTATCGATGCGTCATCTCTACCTGATTGCCGACTACCAAACGGCGCTAGGCGACTTTAGGCCGTTTAGCCGTGGCGGCTTGGCCGATGCGCCATCGCCCCTGCTCAAGGCCAGCTTTGAAATGACCATGGCCTTCCTCAGTGGTGCCGCCCTCTTCCAAGAATCGGACGACCTTTCTTCGCCGTCCAGCAACATTGTGGTGGGCCGACCTGTCACGACGGGCACGGGCGCCACCACCATTCACATGCCGCTCACAGCAGCGGCCTAGTAGTGCCATAGTTCAGCGTTCAGGACTCGAAACAGAATGCTCACTCGTAGTACCACGGTCTTGGTCATGCAAAGTGCGTTGATGTTGCGTCGCACACAATGCTAGCGACACGCGCGGTGCGTCTTCTTGGTGCTCGAGATATTCTTGCGCGGCTAGCGGGACAGGAAATCCTTCTGGCAAGGGCCGCACATGGCGCGCAGGAACGCGCCGATCCACGAGGCCCCAAGCCGTACAAATGCGGTAGCCAACGCCACTCTTGTGACCTGCCACGATCCCGGGGATCCGATAGTCGTCTAGCGGCGCCCGTGTGACGCCCTGGACTGCAACGCTGACCGGTGTTCGTCTTCGTATGACCACATAGGGTGTTCGCACGGCCAAACTGGCCGGTCGGGCTGCGCAACGTAAGGGATCTGCCGATGACGACATGGACGTGGCCATGGGCTCAGGCGACCGACTCGGCGGTCTACTCGACTCACCCACCAAGTCTAGGTCCGAAGAAGAGGCAAAGCGCTCCTCGTCCGAGAGGCTGCGCAAGCCGCCAGGTCTCGGCCACATAGGAGTGCGATGTGTCGGTGGTGGTCGACCAAATACAACTTCAAAGGGGGTCTTGCGGATCGATGCATGCATCGAGGTATTACAGGCAAGTGCGATCGATGACAGACTTTGCGACCAGCGGTAGTGGCCGCACCGGCGGCACCACTTGGCAATCATACGGCGTACATGTCCATTGGCCCGTTCCACGAGTCCCTGACTGCGCGGTCGACCTGTCTGACCGCGGCGAATAAGGAAGCCGTGCTCCTTTGCAACATTCTCAACGATCTTGTTGACGAACTCGGGGCCATTATCGGTTTGTAGGATCTGCGGCGGACCCAGTATGGCAATCCATTCCATCAGGTGACGGACGACCAACGACCCGCTGCGCCGGCGCAACGGGTACAACATACAAAAGCGTGAGTAGTGGTCTTTGATGTGCAGAATCCATCGGTACTTGCCATCAGGTTGCTCGCGCATATCGATCAAGTCCATCTGTACTCGCTCCATGACTTGATGGGATACGATCGGGTGCCATGGCGCGGGACGGGGACCAGCGCTCTGTACATGACATAGCATGCAGCGTTGCAGTACCCAGTCCACTGCACGCTTGGGGATGCCGTGATAGCGTCTTGAGACCTCGTACCATGTCTTGTTCGTGCCCTGATGCTGGATGGCGCAGTGCTCATGCACGATCGTGTCGAACATTTCATCGTGAGGGACCACCAACAAGGCGCCTTTCCCCTTGCGACCATGGTAGTACAGTGCCCCATCAGCGCCCAAGGTGTAAAACTGCCGCGTCTTTTGTATAAATACCATTGTCTTGAGCCCATGATCCGCCACCTGTCGTGCATGCAGGCCGCATCGAAGTGACTGAAGCACCTGCACCCGAGCCTCGTAGCGATCCCGTGTGATTACACTCTTAAAGGTCCGGCTAGAGAGCCAGTTCAAGAACAGCGTGCGGTGGCTGGGATCAAAGCCCGCAATAGACAGGGGCGGAACACTAGGCGGGCTGGACTCGGGCGTGGGAACATCATTGGCCGGGTTCGGCATCAATGGTAAGCCAGGTGACAAAGGAGGGTATAGGCGCGGGCGGGCCGATAGTCAAGGTGCTAAAACTCATCTGGACTAACCGTTTCAAATGAGACTAGCAAAGGACATAAAAGTACGAACGACGCTCTCCACTACATAAATTTTGGATTAAGACTCCACCAGATAAAAGGAAACCAGGTCCTAACCGACGCTGGATATATTATTGTGACAGTCCCTACCGGTCTCCACTACTTTTCAGACAAGCTTCGCTCACTCGAGGGGGTGCGCTCATAGTACCAGATGGCTTCATCACTCTCGGCACAGGAAGTAGGTGCCGTCGAGTCAATGTGGGTCACATTGAGGTCCTGGGGGCGGCCATTCGCATAGCTAAAGTACCACACTTCCGAGAGGATAGTGCTGCCATGGTCACTAGTGTTCTTCGAGCCGGGCACATCGCCGTATTTGTCGCCGTAGCAGCCCACGTACGGGACGGCACCGTAGTGCTTCTTGAGGGCGGCCGTAATGTCTTTGAGACTGTACCGAGTCTTGTTACTGGGTGTGATACCCTCAGCAGCAAGCCAGTCGTACGTGGGGAGGCGGCGATAGAAACTGATGGCAGTGTCGAAAAAGTCAATCATCTCTTGGTGCGGCTGGTACTTGGGGCCATAGCAGGGAATGTCAAAGGTGCTAAAGCAGGTAGCATGCTTGCTAAATTCATGCGCCCAAAAGTCGGCACTGGGTTGACCCTGAGACACCCAGTACTTGTTCATCCAGTCGAGCAGATCGTAGCGGTCCCAATCCTTGATGAACCTGTCGACGCCATGACCTGTCCAGGGCTT